>JAODKF010000009.1:25455737-25492185 GCA_026779585.1 Mormyrus proboscirostris
AATGATTGAAATCCTTGGGGCAGAAGTACTGCTTGCTGGACAATTTTCCTGTAAGCTTATTCCACTGTCGGGGCATGAAAGAAGAAAGATATTGTCTCTGAAAGAACAGCAATGGGAGGTAAACACTGCTGGGCACCCAAGATATGCTGGGTGAAGCTACTAATGAGCATGTAGCGCTGGTTAAGGTTAATAACTAGTCAGCTTTATAACAGGACTTGGTAACAGGACTTCAGCTAAATTGCATTAATAAAGTGCCTGGTACCTGAATTTAATTATCCATTTGGTATTGTGTTGCAGTGTTGCTCACTATAATCGACTGGTGTCTGATATGGTGGATAATATCTGTTTTTTGCTTACTGTGATTATGACTCTTCAGAGACAGAATATGAATTGTTAAGTGCTGTGTGAAGAGAGCCGTAATGTGCTAAAAGGCAATGCACTGCGGTTTTTTTGTCCTCTTCTGCATTGCTTGATCATGTCTTCATCCTGCGCATGCTGTCACCCCGCAGCTCCCATGATCGAAGTGGCACGCCTCAAGGACGTGCTGCCCACCTGCGCCTACTCCCCCTCCTATGTGTTGAAGGATTTCCCTATCGCACGCTACCAGGGCCTGCAGTTTGTAAGTCACATCATGATAACTGTCAGTCTTACTCTGTCTGTGTGTGTGTGTGTGTGTGTGTGTGTGTGTGCATTGCACACTCTGTGAGGAAATATCATCTCACGGGTGCTCCTACTAAGTCTAAAATCACAGTATTTTAATTACTTTTTTTGCCTCATAGATGTTACATAATTATACACTGCCACAGAATACCTTGAAAAAATCATAATCCATCAGTATTGGCTCATGACATTAACAAGAAGCTTCAAACCGTTTATAGTAGTGGTTCTCTCATTGGAAGCAAATCCTTCATTGTCAAGCTAGAAAATGCCCTGTTTATGGAATTAATGCTGTCTAATTGCATTTATCACAGCGCTCATTAGCTTTAGCAAAATACCAAGCCACACATGTGAATAAAAAAAGATGAGAATCCCTGAAATGACTTTTTTTGTCCTTTCAATTTCTCAATACTTGTGCTCATGGCAATGCCTGAATTGGGGGGCTGCTGCCATCTATTGATCAGTCCCTGACAATGCACCAACAAAAAATAAAAATTAAAAATGCATTACCATCTCTTCATTAAGTTAAAGCGATAGTAGCCTATCTAATGGAATGGGACTATACAATAATGATTTGTTGTTTCTCTAGGTGTACCTTTCATTCGTCTATCCCAATGACTTCACACGACTTACCCACATGGAGAAAGAGAACAAGTGCTTCTACAGAGAATCGCCCATATACCTGGAGAAGTAAGCAGCTTGCTATAAGCAAGTCATGTCAATATAAACTGCAATTAAGAAATGAAAAATACTGTCACGTTTACTCTATGAAGTTGTATTGTTCATTGGTGATGCACACCAGCAGAACTTTTGAACCACAAACACATCCCCACCGCCATTATCCAAAGGAGTTTTAGATTTATGTTGAATTGCTTGCCCAACTTCATGTTTTCTTTTTGTCCACATTAACAGGTTTGGCTTTTACAAATACATGAAGATGGATGAGGAAGAGGACGACAGGCCGTACTTCTTCGCTAACACAGATGGTGTGTATTCTTGGATCGGGGAGAGTAGGCGAGACAGGAAGGACCTGATTGCTGAAGTGCCAAAACCAAGGCACTATTATTACAGCTGTGCTCCCACTCCATCTGCCTAAAACCATTTGTGCATGCTTTCTGGGATATTAGAGGTCTAGGCAGTAATTAAAGAGAGTAACTGCCAGCTGCCTGCCACTTGTGTGCCTTTATTCTTCCTTTATTTTTCAGAGTTTCTGGAGGAGGAGCAAGGAGCTGCTTCAGAGGATGAGCCCACAGGAGGAGACACAAAGCCACTGAGGGCGGGGGAGCAGGACGGCACCTTGAACCCTAAGGCCTCCGTGGGAACCACGTTCCTGTCCGCAGCCAGCAGGCTGGGCAGAGCGACACCTGTGCCCGACCAGTGGGGCCGGCATTCCTCTGAGCATGAGCTGGATGGAAAAAGAAGTGGCAGCATAGCGCCTGCAGAGCCACAGGGCCCGGTGGGCAGGGAGCTGCCAGAGCACGGCCAAGGACCTGCGTTCAGCGAGGCTGTGGCAGTGCGAGGCCGCACCCTTTCCTGGTCCCGGACAGGCTCTGGGGAGCTGAGCCGAAAAGGCGGCACAGAAGCTTCATCCAAGCTCAACAAGTCAACTCGGTTTTTCTACCACAGGAGTCCATTCCCAGCCTCGGCTGGCAAGACCAAGGAGACACTCAGTTTATCTGCTAATGCAGGCCGGAGCATGTCCGCTAGTCCTAGAGCAAATGGCACACACTTTGCTACAAAGAGCAAAGAGGACCATATTTATGTCACCCGACCTCGGCCGTCCAATAGCAGAAAGGGCCTCGTCCACCAACACGCAAGGGAAATCTTCCCCGGACTCTTCCTGTATCAGAATGGCAAGATCACCAAGCTGGTCAATTTGAGAACCAGACCTAAAAGAGAAAGAGGTGCAGCCCGAGGCCCCAAGCTGTGGCCCAAATCATCTCAAAGGAACAGCAAGACCTCTTTATTGGGTGGAAATTTTAGCCACACAATCACCCATAAGATATCTAACAAGGTAACCTCAACAAGGCACCACCAGAGGAGGATAGAGAATCTCCAGGCAGAAAGAGAGGAGGCTACAGCCGCCACGATTAGCACTAGAAACATTACCTCCATCTTGCTTGATGGGGAAACCTCTACAATTACTCCAACAAGCCCCAAAACCCGTAGCCTAAATTCCTCTGTGGGCACCCTTCCCACAGCAGACAGCATTAATGTTTCAACAAAGACCTCAGAAACTGAGTCCCAGGAGCAGCTAGGTCCTGAGCCAGGGGAGGGTACAGAAGAAGGGGGCCTGTCCGAGTACAGCTACGAAGAGGCTGAAGCCCGTCCCAATTGGCCAGAGGAGGCCATCAACTGGCAGCGCACGTTTTCCGTCAACACCATGGACTTTGAGGTACTACGCTCTGACTGGAACGACTTGCGCTGCAACGTGTCCGGCAACCTGCAGCTGGGAGAGGGCGAGGTGGTGGACGTGCTGGCCCAGTACATAGAAAAGCTCAATGAGCTGAATGGCAGGTGAGGCGGCTGGCTTGTGGTGTCGACAAGATGTTTAAAAATGGATTTAACTGGACCAACGTCAAGCTGTGGTTTAATGTAATGAGCTAAAAGCTACTTGCTAGTTTGCTTGTCATGAGGTGGTAAGAATATCTTGTCTCACAAACAGGATCTACACATTGCTTAGAATCATCAATGTAGAAAAGAGGCGCGACTCAGCCCGGGGGAACCGTTACCTGGTGGAGCTGGAGTTGATGGAGCGTGGTAAGAAGGTGGTGCGCCTCTCCGAGTACATCTACCTTCTGCAGCACCCTGGTCACCCTGAAGATGGCCAGGATAACAGCGAGGGCACCGGCACCTCATCCCACGGCCTCTCCAATGCCACAGGACAGGAAGGGTCCCTTCCTAGTGTCCAGGGTGCCCCATCTCACGTTACCCCTCTAGCAAGCACGGCCTACGTCAAGCCCCTGCTGTGCCAGCCGGACACGTTGAAGTGGAGGCGTGATGTCATGGTACATTTTGTGGTGCCAGGTGTGTAGTTGACCCTCTGGAGTCGACGGCATTGTCGGCAACGCCGCATAACTTTTTTTTGTATTTCAGTTCATAACTCGCTGAAATCGTATTGTAGACACATGAAAAAACGTTGACTAAATCCGTAATCTGTCTTCTTTTCAAAATGTCCATTGTCGAAGTATTAAAGTTTTTAAAATTAGGTTAAATTGGCAAAAAAAGTGAACCATGTCACCTTACTTTGTTTTACCTGCATCGGGGGCGTGTGCTATTCGCATTATAAATAGCCTCATTACCGCATATTCAAATCGCATTTGCATGGTAATTTGATGAACAACGCAACGGTGAAACGTGATCCAGAAACATCCCCATCAGAACCATAAAAGGGGGGGGGGGGTGTGGCCAGGTGACAATGGCTCATACACATGAAAGTTGCTACATATTCAATGAAAGGAGCCAGAAATAGTGACATGAGTTAGTTTTTTCTTATTTATTTATCCAACTGAATGTTGCAACTACACCATTTAGTCATCTTCATGTACACAAGACTTTGGTGATCAGATATCTGGGATCAAAACAAACTTCCACAATTGCTTACTGTGTACTTTTATAATGTTTCTGCAAGTGTTCCAAACTGCATTTTGCAATGTCTGTACTTTGATGCCAAATTACAAACTTCATAAAATTCTGACATATTTACAAAGTACAAGATTAAGATGAGTCTAATGCCAAAACAGATATATAAGAAATACTTTATTTGCCATGAATTAAGTTTATGATATTGAATTAAACGTGTGATCATGCCCCAGTCAGTTAAAGTTTGCTCCCTACCCCTAGACCCCAGAGGCTTAATACCGTAGCAAAAAGTCTTGGTAGATGCTGTGTTTACAAGGAACTTCACTTCAACTTTCATTGGAACTTTAGAAAGGCTCCAACAGTTCCCTATGTGACATCTTTAATGAAACAGGCCAGGTACATTACCTGGAGCTCCCTGAATGTTTAATTGAGCACTCTTCTGTTACTTCTTTGCTTGAGACTAGGGCTAGATAAGTTATGGTAGTACTATGGTAGCACTCAGAGTTATTGTCTTCATTTGCCATTGATTTATCAGATGCTTTAATTCAAGATGACATGCAGTTGAGAAAGCAGGGTCAGCCAGTTCCTGGAACGATTATGGGTTTATGGGTTTTACTCAGGGGCCCAACAGTGAAATCAATTTGCTGGCCCTGGGATTTGAACCAGTAGCCTACTTACCAGAGTCCTGACCTACAGCCCCTATCTCATCTTGTTTCCCTCTCTCTGTAGTAAAGAACCAGGCACGTTGGGTGCAGCAGTTCATTTCTGACATGGAATTCTTGTACCATGAGACCAAGGATGACAACTTCAGCATCATTATAGTTGACTTCCAAAGCGATGACATGGACGTGGAGCAGGCCCTCAAGGACAGCACGGTGCCCAGGTAAATCCTGCCAGACGTTAATTATTATAAATGTAGTGAATGAGATAATGACAAGAGGCATCAAATGAGATTTTTTTTCCTCTTAATCTGCAGGAATTTATAGCAGGGACATCACTAGATTTGAAAGACTTAGTCCCCAGGGTTGTAGGAAGGAATTAGCTGAAAATTTATCACCAAACCTAAACAAGCTTCTTTAATTTCATTATCTCATGTACAGTAATTGTGCTGTTATCTGACTCACTTTATTTCACTGGCTTCTCTGGAAGATTCCATGCCTTTACTTTCCTTAGTCTTTAGGATGTCTACCTTTTTTGTATGTGCATTATGTATGACTGTTTTTAAAATATATTTTCATCATTTTGCGGGGGCTGAAGCCCACCCTAAATAGGCCTAATGACACCCAAGGTTTATAGATAGATGCTATGATTTGTAGACATCATTCATGTGATTAAAATGAATGAGGAAAGGGACTGTTTGTGTGCTTTTGGCAGATACGAATATCTGAGACGTGAGGGGAATTTCGAGCGGTCTGCAGGCTTGCAAGTTGGAGTGGATTCTGTCAAGGTGAGAGTTATCAAGGAAGCCAGGCTTCCTAGGGGAATGTTTTTACTGAGTAAAATGAGCACTAATTTATGATGCTTGCGCTTTCTAATCCTTTTTTTTACCTCTGTGTCTGGGGAACAGGGACAGTGTACTGTATAATTTATGGAAACAGGCCATGAAGCATCATATATATTTCTAGTTTGGGTAACACTTTACATTAACTGCACCTTCATGATGCCTTTATAATGCATTTGGAGAACATTCAGTGCCCCTTTTTAATGTATCTATAATACATTCATAGAACATTCAAAAGCAGCATGTAAGTATACTTCAACATCCTAACAGACTCTATATGGACCAACGTATTGGGACACTTCATTCAACAGGTCTTTCATTCAGACCTGTTGCCAGAGGTGTATAAAATCAAGCACCTAGTCTTGCCGTCAATTGTATAAACACTTGTGAAAGAATGGTTCGCTCTGAAGAGCTAAATGGATTTAAGTGTAGTACTGTCATAGGATGCCTTCTATGCAATAAGTCAGTTTGTGAAATGTCTTCCCTGCTAGATATTTCATAGTCAACTGTAAGTGGTATTATTGTGAAGTGGAAGCATATACGAAAAACAAAAACTCAGCCACAAAGTGGCAGCCCATGTAAAGTAACAGAGCAGTTTTGGGAGGTTTTTGGGAAGGCCCCTTTTTGTGTTCTAGCATGACTGTGTCACAGTGCATAAAGCAAGATCCATAAAGACATGGTTGGGGGAGTTTGGTGTAGAAGAACATGACTGCCTGCACAGAGCCTGCACTGACCTCAACCCCATCAAACACCTTTGGGATGAACTAGAATAGAGACTGCAAGCCAGGCCTTCACGTACAACATCAGTGCTTGATGTCACAAAAGCTCTTCTGGATGAATGTGCAAAAATTCCCACAGACACACTCCAAAATTCTATGGAAAGCCTTCTGTTATAGCTGCGAAGGGGCGACCAACTCTATATTGATGCCTATAGATTTAGAATGGGATGTCATAAAAAGTTTGTTTAGGTGTAATGGCCAGGTGTCCCAGTATATTTGTCCATATAGTGTACTTTACCAGCTTTATTATACATTAATAACAAACATTATACGATTGCAGTGTTCATTATTATCATATAATTTTTTGGTCCCTACAAGGATAACCTCAATTTTATAAAAATCTGTGATTGCAATTAGAAAACTAAAAATGCCAAAGTCTTGTATTTTGTTTGGTTACTTATGGTAAGGGCTGGGTAGGGGTTAAGGATGTTTGTGTAAGAATGTGTATGTGTGTGTGTGTGTGTCCGTATGTGAAAACCACTTACAAGGTACAGAATATGCATAGTGGTCCAGTGGTTTGCACTGTTGTGTCAAACCTCTAATGATGGGGTTCCAGTTCCATCCCTGGCTTTGGGGTGGAGTTCACATGTTTTAAAACTAGCAGGTAGGAGGAATTAGTGGCCAATAGTGTGTGATTATGTCTGTGCCCTATCATAAGTTGGCCTTCCATCCAGGGTGTTCCCCTGCCTTGCACCTACACTTCCTGGGATAGGCTTGAGGCCTCCAGTGACTCTTTAAGTAGTCATAGGAAATAGATTATTAGAAGCATCCAAATCAAAATGTGATTCACTTTTTTGTTGATGTACTCTTTCCAACCTGACACATTCGATTGCAGCAAGTGAGGTGACCTGAAACGCCATAATTTCAGGATCACAGTCTATGGATAAATTCACTTGAAACAGTACCTATAATAAAAACGTAAAAGGTATCATTTGCAAATACTGAGTGTATACTTTGTGTTTTGTGCCTCTGTGTGCTTCTCAGGATAGTCACAGTATTCTCTTCTTGTGTGACCTGCACATCCACTTCCCCCTCAACATACTGGAGAGCATAAGGAAGCATTGCATCGAGGGCCTGCTGGCTTTTGCGCCCATCGTCATGAGACTGGCCTGTGGCAGCTCCCCCCAGGAGCCTGATGGTAATAAACTCAGAGGCACACACTCCCTCTTAGCATGGCCTCACATGACAGGAACTGGCAGGGCAAACACTTGAGACTTAACAGAACAGCAAGTAAGGACTCACACACCCACACACCCACACAGTTTCACAGGGATCCACGTTCTCACGGTCCTTCATGAAGCACCCTTTATGACTTGATTGTGATTCAGTAGCCATCCACTCGCACACTGCTCTTTCTGCCTGCCACTGACAGTTAATTATTCCAAAGCCAATGGCTCCAGCATCTTAAAGAGCATTATCTCGAGTGAGAACATTATCGGGTCCAGTGACTTTTGACAGGAAATTAATTGCTTGTTTTTTTCTGTTTTGTTTTTTCCTTCTTTACTCAATGTGCCCCTTAGGGTACTGGGAAGTAAATGGCTTTGGCTTGTTCGGCATTTACAAGTCAGACTTTGACAAAATTGGGGGAATGAACACAGAAGAGTTTAAAGACAGGTGGGGAGGGGAGGACTGGGAGCTGCTTGACAGGTATGTCATCTTCAATAAACCAAAACCTGATTGAATTTGGGTCACTACAGTGCATGTGCTACCATTTACTGACATGAGTTTCGTCACATGAGATTTCTTACAGTATTTTCTGCAGATGCATTGACATTCTATCTATTGCATATATATCACTTATAAATTCACTGTATTAGACATCCATTCTGGACCAATGCAACAAGAGGGCAGAACATCCAACATCCAGGTTACAATTCCAATTGCTTAGCACTACCACCTGCTACCCCAGTGCACCATCTGCTCTGCCCAGGGACAATACATCCATTCATCTCTGCTCCGATGCCTCACAGGGTATTGCAGAATGGCCTGGAAGTGGAACGTCTTAGACTGCGGAACTTCTTCCACTACTACCATTCCAAACGGGGGATGTGGAACACTGAGACACAGAAGAAGAGCCCCAAAGGCTAGCTTCCTGTGAAGCGACACACAAAGGCTTCTCCATGAAAGAAGAAAATTCAGTTTTCTTTCTTGACACAGCCCATCTGAGAGGGCTTTTCTGGAGTCAGTAGGAGCTGGACAAGCTGTGTCTCCCCTGCGGCCTGAGTTCTAGTCTCAGCTGCAGCACTTTCATTGACAAACTCCAAGGAAACATGTTAGAGGCAAGAAGTTTCACAAAGAATCTTATTATTATTATGATTTCATTATTCTTAATGTTGCTCCAAAACTAATAGTCTAATCAGAGTAATTCATTTTCGATTAAGCAATTGGACAAATTTATTTGCAAAATTCTTACTTCATTCGTGGAAACACAGACAAGGAAATATAAATGTTTTGGTTGGAGGTTATTGTAGGGGTATAACAGATATCGAGAAGCTTTTCATTGTTGTAAAATTTGTATCTATGATAAGAGAGAAATGGTGAGGGGAAAAATACACAGTGTAGCTATTGGAATACACTGGTGTGAATTAGCTGGTATATGTGCTTGTCAGTCTTCTGTTTATGGGCTCCATGTGTCTACTATGGCCTAATACCTAACTACCTGCCCATGGGAACCTCCACAAATTAGTGCTGTGCTGCAAGTTTACCCTAAATTAGTGGGTACAGGAGGTCACTAATTTTAGAGTGTGTGGCACCTGCAAGGTGAATGGGCTTCATTATGTCCTCCTTTGTCCATGTACTCTGAAGAGAACTACCAAACAAATACAAAACCAGTACAGGAAACAACCGGCAAGGGTTCTTTTAAAGAAATCCAGACTTGAAACTGACCGAACATTGCTGTTAAAGTCAAATGAGTCCATTTTACAAACATATTTATGCTTCACTTTCATATGTAAAAATGTTTCCTATAGGAATAGCAGTTGCTTTGTGATTTAAAAATTATTTTCTGAATTGTTTATCCCGAATCGATATCTTGCAGCCACACCGAAACAGTGAAGCTGTCTGTTACCTTTTCAAGGACAGATGCATTATCTTTGCTCAGCAAACATAAGAAGGCCAATTCATGCTTTTGTGCCTTTGTTGGGCTGAGTTTACAGGGTGACAAACGTGGAAAAAAAATATCACAGCACAGGAATGTGTGCAATAGCCAGTAGTAATCAATGGTTCTGAACCCCGAGGAGTTCAAAGAAGTTTGTTTAAAGGTACATTTTTGGAAGGGGAATTTATATGAGCTATACAGTATATATATATATATATATATATATATATGCAACATATGTAAGCATTGAATTATGCTTACCTCAGCACTACCAAGGGATTCACAGACCAAAATAATGATACAGTTAAACAATGAAAGGCTCGTTTGACCATATGTTGAAGGGCGTGATAAAAAAAACGGGAAGTCCAATTTTCACAAGCCATGATATCCGTACATTTTTGACTTACTTAAAGGTCAGGGGTTGATGGTTTATACAAGGATTATACAGGTAAGCCTAGTTTCTTCAGGAAGAAATGCTGATATGAGTTATGAGCACATCATGGCTGTTGAGATGGAGTTTTCCCATAATATCTGAATATCTGTTGAGAAGGTGAGGGATCCTATGTCTAATTGTATGTTCCACTTGAAAGTATAATTGTTTGATACATATTGTAAATGTTATTTACTGTGACTTGGACTTAAATAGATACAAAAACGATCATGGTTTGGTATGAATATGTATATGGATTCGGTAGCTGTTTTACGTGCTTAGTGAGACCCGTTACATCTGTACAAGTATCTAAAGGTTAAATTACTGACTGAGATTGTCAAAACCATTGTCTTCCCCGAGTCAAAAAAAAGAAACTTTTTAGCCTCTTTTAGCCTCTTTAAAACTGATTATAAAGGGAAAACAGGATTTGATGTACAGTACATTTCAAGGATAATTTCTGTGAAATTGTGTAGAACTTTATTAATGTACTGTATTTGGTTATTTTTTTCAGTTCTCTCTTTTTAAAATAAAACTGAAGTTAAACCTCAGACCACATTTGTGTTTTTGAAAATTCATAGCACACAGCTACTAAAAACGTATCCGTTATAACTTTCACTCCAAAGTGTTGATTTTATGTAGAATACAATGGTTTAATTCCTACACATCTGCAATAAAATACGCTATAACTATTATTAAAAAAACTACTAATTTAGAAATGTCTGGTTTTGATATATGTCTTGTATAGGATATAGTCTAAGAGTAGAATACAGTAGTCTGCGTAATGTTTCGCTGTCGTCTTTTTACACGGCAACTTCATGTACAGATCATTTTTCGTTCTATCTCATTTCCATACAAACGCTGTGTTCATTTTGCAACTGCATATCATGAAAATGATCGACACGTCAAACTTTCAATACATTATTAATGAAATGCATGACACTGAAGAAAATGAAAACAAGGAAACGCTTATTGCGCCGCCCTATAACTTATCCGATTGGCTCCCTTTCAAAGGTTCCGTTTTCTGACTGGTTGTACAAAGTTTTGCGCAATCCTGCGAACCTTTCCACTCTGGGTAGGAGTTAAAAGAAGGTTGAGCGCTCATTCTTATATAACGAAAGAATGTTGTAGAGATGTGATATTTTAAACGATACTGGACGCAAAATACTTACTAAGGATTATTTGTGGATCCTATCGGTTGAGAATCTCATTTCTAACGTATGGAAACTATTTAGTGGATGAAAGCAGACGTAGGAGTTAGAGCCAGGCTCTTATGAATATTCACTGTATTTTTAGGTACGGTGCGAGTCCTTTTAAAGGAGAAGAAATAGCGATCAAATGTAATTATCGTTCAGATAGTTTCTGTTGGATGATGTTTGCTGGTCACAACTATATATTATACCCGAAGGACGAAACGGCGTCCTGTCTAACAGGAGGAGGTTTATATTTGGACGTCTTTGGACACTTGACAAGAGAGCCGTAACTTGGGAGTCGGTCATGGCAGGGTGTAGTTTGAATATGAAGACACTGGAAGACCTGACTCTGGATTCAGGCTATGGGGCAGGGGACTCCTACAAGTCCCTGAGCCTCTCCTCCTCCTCCAAGTCCAACTCGCAGGCTTTGGCGAGCGCTCCGCAGCGAAGCAACTGGTGGTACAACTCGGGCTCCATGAACAGCAGGAACGGCAGCTGGGACACGGTCAACACCCCGTTGCCCGAAGACGCAGAAGACATTTTCTCCAAGTGTCCCCGCTTGCCGGACCTGGAGGAGTTCCCCTGGACGGACGAAGAAGTGGGCAGGATCCTGAAGAAGGTGGCCGGCAACTGCTCGGCGTTCTCTTCGGAGTCCGTGCGCAGGCTGTCCTCTCTCTTACGAAGGGCACTCATACGGATTGCGAGGGAAGCCCAGCGCCTCAGTGTTATACACTGTCGGTGCACACGCTTCGAAATGCACAGCGCTATCCGGCTGATACTCAGTTGGGAGTTGTCCAAAGCCTGCATCGCGGCCACCGTCAAAGCCATTTCCCTCTACAGCATGAGCGCCGACGACTGGCTGAGGAGGGGCAAGTCCGCCCGCTGTGGACTGCAATTCTCTGTGGGACGCTTCTATCGCTGGATGGTGGACACACGCATATCGGTGCGCATCCATGAGCACGGAGCCATATGCCTGGCTGCCTGCATGGAAAACCTGGTCGAAGAGGTGGCTGTGCGGGTGTTGATGGCCGAGCACCAAAAGAGCACGGACTGCGGGCTGCCCAGCATCACGGTGACAGCCAAGTCGCTGGAGGGCGTCATGAGAAATGACCCTGAACTTTGGGGTGTCCTGCAAAACTACGAGCATCTTGTTTGTGGGAAGACCGCCAACGGTAAGCGATCACGTTACAACAGAAAACATGCTATACGTATGCAAAACTTTATTCTTGGTGAGTTTGTTTTTTGGCAGTACAATCAAAACATTCAGGTGCATTTCTCGTTATACTCATTATAAGGATCGCTTACTGAAAATCCCGTCAAGACGTACTCCCAGGTGTTAAAAACCGGGTTAACGGCTCTCTTTAATTATAATGTTCCAAATTCACCTCCTTGCTTGCTGAGAGGTAGGTTTATAGGGTTGCATGATAATCAACCTCCATCGAAACCCGCAACAGTGCCTGAAATGAATACGGTATTCAAAATTGAGTGTCAAATTATACTAGAGTCTAATTTGGTAGATGGCAGATTTACTGGTCATTGAAATGCACGCGTGGGTAAAAATGTGCACAAATTAGATGTTTGCTGACTCTGTTTTGTCACCTAAAAGCTTGTCCTCTAGCTCTTGCCCCTAGTTTGGTCTCTATTACCTCCTAAGCCACTACCAAACCCGTGTGTGTGCATTGTAATTAGGATATGTTTGGTGGTTTACCAGCTTTTAATTTCACATGGCCAACAATGGTCATTTGTTTTTCTCTGAAGCCGAGAGTCTACGATGTGAGGTGTTTTCAAAGAGAAATCTGAGAAAGTGAGTGGAAATTAAAACCTCCCATTATGTCTCGCCTCATTACCTGTGAGACTTCTTGTCACAGAATTGCGAGGTTAGCCACAGATGACGGAAACTATACCAGGTAAAGATTAAAGGAGGAGTTTTCCTGTCTTGACAGTATATTCATAATTTAAATGGCTTATCGGGTCCTTTTATAGAAAGGTCACGGTACACCGAACCTTCCCCCTCCTTTACGCACTATATAGATTTTTATTATAGAAGTTCAGACTATCCTGGCAATCCTTTGGTTATAAGTGGATATTTTATTTATTTGTCACCGGATTTTCAGTTTCCGGAAAGCAGCCACATGGTTCAGAACGCAGTTTCATAACCGCAGTCACATGTGAAAAGGCTGGATAATGACATACCAATAAGTCAGAGTGACTCTTGTGTCATCGCCAGGGATGTGCTGAACACCTCAGGGTTGGTCACAAGAGAAGACGACAGGGGCTTCCCGGCAGTCAGGTGTTTTGCGGTAGTTATAGCTGGCCCATCACCTCTACACGAAAGCGCTTTTTCCCATACAGACCCCACACATCTGGAAGTCTTTAGGCAGAAATGACGTTCAGGTCTCCAGTAACACGCCCGCCACTCGCTTACTTTTAAGGCTCAGCTTGACCGCTCGCGTTTGCTTGATGGATCGAGGTCGGCACGATCCCTGTTTGGTCTTGGCCTATGTATTCATGCGAAGCTGCAAGAAATATTAAGGAAGTTTAAATAACTTGAAAAAAGTCCTGGGCAAAAAGTGCCGCGCCCCAAACCATCTTGAGATTTTCCTCCTTTAAAAGCCCCGGTAACGCCTCCGCGGAGAAGCTGCGGAACAGGCGAGAGCAGTTCACCAGGAAGCTAACTGTTATATTGCTGGTGAAAATGTACTTGTTTCGTGGGGATGGGTTTAAAAGCTATCCCACTCTTTCTGCCTCCTTGAAATGTAGGGCAGGTGTGAGCGTGGAACGATTTCCAGAGTTCAGCCTATTTATAAACATAACTGGCTTTCGCAGCATTTGCAGTGGGAAAGTGCGTGGGAAAGGGAATATCATATTTGGTGGCGTTGTGGTTACGCAGATGGAAAAACCGGACTCTGAAAATAAACTTCTGGTTCCCCTAAACTGGCTCACAGTCATTTTCATACCAGGGGCTTGCCGAACACAATGATGAGATATACATACTGAAATCACGGTACCACTCTCACTTGAATTGCTATTACAGTATATACAAGCAGGTGTACACATTCTTCGATTTATTTTTTTCTTGACACGTAGCTACAGTACCGATATCTTGTGGTTAAAGTTTAGTTTTTATTCGAAGTTCATGGTTTCTTCCCTATATTTAAACTCCGCAAGGAAAGTTAAAAATGACACGGACACTTACCTTTTGTAAAAAACCACTAAATATTTCCATACTTTGGAAGTATACTTAGCAGGGGCATTTTGCAAAGGTTTTTCCCAGTCTCCATGGTTTATACGAGTGTATCATTATCTATATACAATTAATCAAGTACGGCTAGTCCCGAAACAGAACATCCTAATGTTATTAGTCCTCTTTTTTTAAAATTTATTTAACATTCGGCGACTAAAGTTAAAATAATATCATGTTCCATATCATTACATTGGTTTATAAATTCGTCTTGAAGAGTTACCATTTTTGAACAATTGATGGCGATTCGGAATCCATAAACTTAGCTCTGCAACAAATTAGTTGTGGAACATGAGAGCTTGCTATAGTAATGGCTGTAGAAAAATAAAACGAGACTGGCAAAAAATATATATTTCTGATACAAAAGTATTAACATTGTGTCTCCAAATTGTATTGAAGTCAGAACACAGTAATATAATTCACAAAAATTTCTCGTTGGCCTATAGATTCCTCAATCCGGTTCGAACTACTTTATAGTATTCAAATTTTTATTTTACATAACACTTTCCAAAAATTATTAATCTGTTTATGAAATCAAAATGTAATTAGATTTAATGATTATTCTCGTATAGTAAAAAGCAGTAAACTTATAGTACTCATAAAAAAGAAACACTTAACAATATATAAAATGCGCAGACTTGCATATTGTTTACTTTCGGTTTGATACGTTACATGTTTGGGATAAGAACACCGAGGATTTCTAAAAATAAAGTTTTGTGGAAATCCAGATTAATGAAAAGGTTGAGAACTCCCTATCCTAGAGACCCTACTGTATGTGTAGTTTGTCTGGAGTTTACTATAGTACAAGAATAGTATGAGGATGTATGTATTGGTTTATTGTCTAATTTTTACTGTATGTATTGGTCTGTTGTATTTATTATCACGATGTGGTTTAAAGAGGTGTTTATTTTGTCTTATACTTGAATCGGCTTATCTAATCAAAGGTGGAAGACACTAATATTGCGCATCTCGAACTCCTACTGTTTCTCTGGAAAGGTGGGAGGGGGAATTCAGCTCTCCGTTCGCTAGCGCCGTATGAGAAAATCCAGAGTAGGTCAGAAGCACTTCAAAGATACCCTTTGCGCCCCCCCCCCTTTTTTTTTGCAGTGTTGCACATCACCTCTGTTTAATGGCATGATGGACTATTTTGTGTCATTTACCCCATTCACAGATAGGCAAAAGTTTCACATAGCTGAACTCGTAGTTTGGAATTTAATGTGTAATTCTGAAAAATAGAACTGTTGTAACTTTGAAAACATGAATAATCATGTAGTTTTTTACTCTCCTGATGAGTATTTTAGTAACTGTTTAGCAGCTTAAGGTAGCATAATAGACCCCACGGTTCTGTGTTAAATGGAATTTGTGATGATTATAAAATGGCTGCATTTTTCAAAGTACACCGGAATGTAAGGTTTGGTTAACTTTTCACAAGGTTTACTGTATGCCATGACGTTCTTGGTTTTGAACTGATGGAAATTGCACTTGGTTTTGTTGAAAAATAAGGGACAAGCAAATGCCCCACTCAGCGCGTCTTCTGTTGGTAAGGGATGTTTGTTCAGGAATAGTATGTGAGAAAGTAAATGGAACCCCAAAAATGCATAGTTTTTCTCTGTCTGAATCGCATAGCCATGTGTGAACCTGTGAAGTAGTTAGAATATAAAAGGACTCTGTATTTAAAAGCTGCAAGTATCAAAGAGGTGTTTGTCATACCATCTGTATACAATCCACAGTGTACGGTGGTTCGAAATAACGTTCCCCTGCACCGTGGTGCAGTATGCATACATATTGTACAGAGACTGTAAACTAGACAAGCGCAACACATGAAGGAGAGGGGGAAAGGAGAATAACGGCTACTGTAACAAATAAAAATAGGGAATACACATACAGGACACATAGGGGAGCTACTGTAGGGGTACCCTCACTATACAACAGATATAGTGGTTACTGTAGAAACAATAAATACAATATGACAGATATAGTGCAGATGTAGGAAAAGGTGTAGTGCTGGCAGTGTCCAGAGAGGAAAGGACTAGTGCTGATAGTTAGCCCAGATTATAAAGGAGCAGGTAAAAAGTTCACAGCTTTGGGGAAGAAGCTGTTGCTGATCCTAGCAGTGGAGCTTGGATGCTCCTGCATTTTCTGCCAGATGGGAGGAGGACAGAGAGGAAGTGAAGGGGTTCTCCACAATGCCGGCCTCGTGTCACTCGACTCGGAGGCAAGACGTCGCTGGATGTTTTTGCTGGGCTGCCTCCGGATAGTCTGGCTGTCGGGGACGGTACGGTCTTTAGCTTCTGGCCTTGTGCCCAGCAAACTTTCAGAAGTTAGCATCTTCTCAGGCTCAAGTTTTGAGTTGAACCAAAATAACAAAATAAGTTTCTCCCAGAAAGTTTGGAAAAATCTCGTTAAAAGGCTGGATTTACAGCCACCACGATTCCCAGTGTGGGAATATGCATGAAAGCGATGTTTGTGTTGGACATTTTAATGTATTATGTCCTGTATGGCATCTTACAAAAAAGCCGTTCACAGAGGCTTTAAGATGCTGAAGTATCATTAAACATCCATGTGGGTGATGACCCTAATTTTAATGATCTAATCAAAAAAGTGTCAAAATGCGCATTTTCCACTGGCAAATGCTGTAAGAAAAGGTGAAGGTTGTCTAGTTCACTGACACTTATCTGTCACTGCTCTTGTTGGCATTTGACACTAAAGTGGTTTTAGGAGGGGTGGCTTGCTGATGGTGATGGTGGTGTGTGTGTGTGTGTGGATCATGTATGTAATATATTGTCGGGACCAAATGTCCCCACAATGTGCTAAAAGTCTGATTTTTTTTGTGGGTACCACCTTTTTGGTCTCTACACGGGAAACTCAAAATCTATGGCTGCAATGAAGACCTAATGAAGACCCTCTAGTGGCAGCTTGCTAATCTCCTGATGTTTGACGGTTCTCACTGGCTTCCCAGAAGGACTGTGTTGTGCTGAAGTAGCACCTGTTGCAAAGAGCTTGGTGTTGTAGCAAGAGGCTTTTATTGACACAGTGGAGAAAGAGAGATACCATATATTTTCAAGAGCTATCTATATGTTTATAGTAGCAAGTAAGAAAATATTTGGGTTTTTTTCCTTTTTAATGCATCTGGGTTGACAAGCTGCCTTTTTTGTAACCTATTTATTCAGAAGGGTGTTTTACGTAAGGAAGTCACATTAAGTACTATGCTCAAGGAAACTACAACACCCCATTACCCAACCCATATGCTGTCATCCAAATTGATTTCAACAGCACTGTACTAGGAATTCTTCAGCAGGAATCAGAAACCGCTCCCAGAAAATATTGCAAGATAATTAAGAAAGAAAACATCATGCATGATTACAGAAGGCATGTCAGACATGCAGCAATTGGCATCCAGTTGGTTTTTCCTGGTTGCTTGACGTGCTGTGTTTTGTGTGTGAAGTGTTTTAAAACTGACATTATGTGCCACCCAGATAAAAATGCCATTTCCCAATGTGTTTACAGACAGTGTCCATTGCTTGCTCTGAATGAAATGAATGTCAGAAGGCACAGGCAAGCAGGAGCGGCTGGCAGGAGGCTAGCAAGCTCACCTCTGTTCCCAAATACATCATTGTAAATGTTTGTCTTGCCTCTGTAGCAGTGGAGCTGCTTTGAGCCTTCCTTTATATAGACTGGGAAAGGCCCTGTGTGCTTGACTGAACACTAGGGCGTTTGCTTACATGAACAGGCCTTTTCTGTGCACCTAACTATGCCTGAACTGATGGCCTCTGAGACCATCTGCGTTTCAGTGTCAGGCAGGGGTTGAAGACGAGGTCATGGTGTGTTACGGCGTCTGTCACTGCCGTGGCTTCTGTGTCATTTAAGAAGGCTACATTTCCACGAGTGGTGAGGTTGATTTGCAGAGGAGAGAGCAAGTGGGGATCGTTTACATGGTAAGTACCTAGATGGAACTGACTTTGGCAGCTACGTGTCGTAACTTGCACAAACTGCAGTGTGACTCAGGTTACTTCCGTATGTAACAGCTAATAACTGACTTTTGTTTTATAGGCCGTTTCAGAGTCACAGCAAGATGACGTGTGTGTGTGTGTATGTGTGTGTGTGTGTGCATGTGTGTGGATTATGTTTACATTGTGTGGATCAAATGGGTGTGTGTGTGTGTGCGTGGGTGAGATGGCCTTGGTACCCTTAAAATTTTTGGATTTCAGTTAACTGGTAATTGCTGATGATAGTGCGACATTGTATTGTATGGCACGTCTGGTGTTTTTACATAAAAGATCTGCAGTGTTGAGTAAAGGTGACAGAGAATCACCATCACAGCTACTCAGCACAGACTAGAAGCGAATTGTGATCATGGTCTCCCATCTGATCTGGTGTTAAACCCTGCCAGTTTAAGTGACTCTAAATTTAATTTGCTGCTGAACTGTGAGGGAATTCCCAGTGGCAAAGCATTTTAACTTGCTTTTACCTTTTACCACGTAGGATATTGTTACCAGTCAAATAGCATTTAAGCTATTTTCATACCATTATGATTGTCATTACGTTCATAAGACGTTCTTGGGGTGACTGCTGGGGAGTATCCATCCATCTGGCTGCCTATCCTGGCCTGGCTACTGACCGTGAGCATGGAACTTATTCTTACCCTGAATGGGATGCCAGTCCACCCCAGGGCATACACGCCCACAAGTATTCAGAAAGTATCTTCTATACACTTTAAAAATGTTTTAATGTTACATAAATTGTTCCATGCAATCCTTATAGTCAGAGACCCTCTGTGCACATTGGCTAAAGCTCCGTGTGTTTCTCCAGTGGCCTCTGTGTACTTTTCAGATTTCAACCACATGCTGCATTTCTCCATTATCCTTTTAATCTCTGAAGCTGGAAGAGCAGGTATTTGTCTCTCTGCAGATGTGTTTAGAAGTTTAGTGTGTCGTAACAAACTAATCCTCTAGCTCTATAAGGAGTTTTCTGCTATGGCAGCACTCAGTTGACACGAAAAATCACTGAAATTGCATGATCAGCACAACACTTTAATTCTGAATTTATTCAGTATTCTGAATTTTCAGGTTGCAGGATAACTAGTGCTTAATAGATTTAGGTTATCCCTAATTTATTAAATTTAATACCCAGTAATGATATGTTATTGGGGTAATTCAAACTATCCTCGAAACTGCTAAAAGGTAGAATGTAACCTTCATTATTCCTGGCACTATGCTAGACCCAACAAAGGCTGATTGAGATGTGCACGAGCAGTGATATGTTTCATTCAGTGCAACTTTAATATATGTTTTTCCTCCCAGTATCACTGAAACATGACATCATAGACCAGGATTGTCCCATCCACATATAAATATTTCTAGGTGTGTTTTTTAAAAAACTAATCATTAGCTAGGTCAGTTTCTGAGTGTGAAACTGAAAATCCAGTTTTGGATGATATGCAGTATTTTCTGTTTCCAGAGCAGCCTTGGGCTGGTGCTCTAGGGTCAGGTATGGCAGGGACGTGTCCTTTTCGCAAACCGCCAGGTTGCAGTTTTGCTCATTGGTGAAGGACCCCATGTGAGACAGATGCATCCATCTGCTTTCCTGCAGGATTCCATACAACTCCACTGATACAAAAACCAGAAGATCCAATGTTACTTTTGCACGTGTTAGCAAACACACATAGAGGCTTTGTGAATGTCCCTGGAGATGAGATAAGGTCTGCAGAGGCAATTATTCCTGATTCTAAAAACACTATTGACTGTAATAAGGTTCAGATCCACCAGTATGAGCCAGATGGCAAAACACACCCTTAAGCTGCTGATTAAGCCTATAATTGTGTACCACTTGCCCCTCCCCCTCCCCCACACACACCCACACCCCACGATCACATGAAAGTAAGATAATGTGTGTATTTTGCTTCTCAGCCTTAAAGTAAAGCTACCAAGAAAACAAACACACAAAAAGAAATTTACAAAAAAGCATCAGCATTTTTTAAACAACACATCAATCCACAGTGCTTCTCAAACCGGTCCTCAGGGACCACCAGGCCGTCAATGTTTCGCTCCCTTCCAGCTCCCAGCAAAAACATGGACTGTTTGGGGGTCCTCGCAGACTGCATTGAGAAATACTGTCATGGAATTAGACATCAGGGCACCCTGTACAGTTTGGACCCAAGACTTGGAGATGCCTTAAAAGTGCTTGCAGAGAGCGAGCAGCCAGTGGACACGAAATGGACTTCGTGTTTATTTAGGAACTGGCATAATGACCAGCTGCCAACAGTCAAACATCTGGTCTGCCATGCCATTTGGTCCAAGAATGAAGAGGCAGGGAAAAGCAGTTCATCATCAAAG
The DNA here is from genome assembly GCA_026779585.1 of Mormyrus proboscirostris. Classification (NCBI taxonomy): domain Eukaryota; kingdom Metazoa; phylum Chordata; class Actinopteri; order Osteoglossiformes; family Mormyridae; genus Mormyrus; species Mormyrus proboscirostris. Next base: position 25,476,547 of record JAODKF010000009.1, read on the forward strand.
GTCCTGCAGTTTGTCCCAGAGCCGCGTGTTATAGTAATGTTCTCTCAAGATTGTTTTGCGGTATTGGCCAGGCGTGCGGTGAAGTCGGAATGCTCCGTGTCTGTAAAATGGCTAGTGCGCATGACCTTTGATTTCAGCTGTTTTAATGAAGGTGTATTTCAGTTAAATTGCTCAACTTCGTATGTGATCTCAGTGCACCTTGTATGGACGAGTTAGTCTGTATGTACAGTATTTAATTAAGTTTTTATTTTTATACTTGTGCGCGTAGCAAGATGGATGGATGGATGGATGGACATTTCTTCTATACATAATTCTGGATTTTTGTTTCCTAGGCAGTTTTTTCCACTAAAAGAAAACAAGGAACTATCATGTCAGTAAATCCAAATTTTGGCCAATTCACAAGAAATACGTCAGTGTTGATATACGTGTGCGATATTAACTTCTTTATTTTTAACCTAGAAAAATAAGGGCCTACAAAGAACTGTACTGAGAAAATCAAGTCGCATATCTGAAGTCTAACCCTACAGAGAAACCTACTGTTGAACGGAAACTGACACGAACGTAGAGCTTCGCAAAAGGAGGTTTCCACGCGCTCGGTCGAGGCAGCATGTATTTATTTAAGTGTCACGGCTGCCATTTGCTTCAGGGCGTGTAATATATACTCCTGTATTTGCACAAAGTCTAGGGCTGTCTGCCCCAGACACTGGCAAGACATCAAATAAATGATGATAAAATTAACACTTTTTTTTTTTTTTTTAAATAGATGGAGGCTCTTTGAATGCACTTTTTGTGGGTGAAGCTATAATACAGTGATTAAGGCATACAGAGGTCAAAGGAATATTTGTCGTTCTTGAACCAAGAATAGAAATGAAGAGATGATGCATCTGTGTCTTATCTGAGTAATGTACAGTAGCAGACCTCGGTTGGTCTGCTGGCCTCAGTGACGCAGGCCTGGGTTTGCGAACCGCCAGTACGGGGACAGCTGTGCTGGGGATTCGAGGAATGCGAGAGAAATTCAGGACATGCGGCTGCTCCCCCAGGCGAGGTCGGGGGGTGGGGGGGGTTAGGGTGCAGGTGCTCAGACATTAATTTGGGTAAATGCTTCCCTTCTGCATCCCCCAGTGGTATCCCTTGGTACTGAGTGCTTGTGAATTATGGAAGAAATGTGTCTGATTTCCAAGTTTAAATGACTCATAATCAACTTTAGATCCATGTTGTATAGAAAGGACCAGCAGCATTGGCATAAACCGCATCACAAGTATGAGGAAATGTCTTGAGCTTACGTAGTATCGACCATGCAAGAGACAACATGTCTTTTGATTTTGCCTGAACCTAGTTGCCAAATACAGGAGGGAATTTCATAATTAGCCCATGAGCAGTTTAATTGCAAACTTGACTGGTTCCGTTTCCTCAAGTTTCTATCGGACGAGCTTGTGATTCTGGTGTTCTGAAGTATCTGCTCCACATTATTTCTGCAAGAGATGTGTCATCTTCACATTTAATTTTTTCACAATACATACTTGTGTTAAGGACAGAAGTAGGTTATGAGCCAATCAGGCACACTGAAATGTAGATGTTTCATACTTCAGAGTGAATATTTCCCTCATTATCATTAGTTAGGAATTATACTGCATATAGTGATGCAACAAAGTTGAAATTGTATTTGATAGTGATTTAAAGGAAAGTCAGTACAAGGGAGTGTTTCAGCAGTTCTAAGGCTGTGATGGGGAAGTGTGTGTGTGTGTGTGTGTGTGTGTGTGTGTGTGTGTGTGTGTGTGTGTGTGTGTGTGTGTGTGTGTGTGTGTGAGAGACAGGAAATGAGGGCTCACTTGGCACTCATTGCTAAGAGCATGTTACTGGGAGGGTTAGAGTGGGGTTTTCCATTACTGCCGGCATGAAACTCAGGAAGGCCGAAAGCCTGCCTCAAACCCCACGAAGAACAGCAGCCAATGTGCTTTTAATCACTGCAGTATGTTTTCTACAGTGTCCCAAAGCGCAGTGCAGGGAGACGGTGAGGCGCTGCCACTGTGTCGGGCGGCACTCTCCTTCAAAGGAGCATCCATCAATTAGACAGAAGCCAGTTTCTTTTGTTTTGGTTTTGTATTCCCACCAAACATCTTTAAGTTACTTTTCCTAAGTAACATGCACGTTTCATGTTAAGGTAATCAATGACTTATGGAAAAATCTGCAGCACTCGTTTTGAGAGAAGATGTAGCTTAGGGAAGACATAGACACACACACTCACACACACGTGTGTGTACCTTAGATAGCAGCCGCTCAGCTCCAGCCACTTGCTTTATTTACAGCACTCACTACTGTGCTGCTTCTGACCACTCATTAAATACACACGGTGACAGAAATGCAGGGCGAACTCCTTGTTTACTGTTCGGCCTTCCTACGGAGCTACGATGCTGATATGCATGGCAGGATGCTGATGTTAAAATTGAAGGGTTTTATAAGAACGGGGGTTGGAATTTTTAGGATGAAACTGCTGTCTGTGGGTTGATGAGGGAAGCGGGACCGTGACCTGAGCCTTGGGGCAATCTCAGAGTTCCCATGTGTGGCTCAGGATGGCTTCATTTACTTTGCATTTGTATGTTTCCACGAAGACTGAAACCTAATCTTTTTGCTTTTTTCGCCGTCTTATTTAGCCTGTAAAACACAAAATGCGTATGTTGATGCTTGAGACTTTAAAACTTCAAACTGAATAGGTGTTGGATTTTGAAGTTCAGCTCCTTGCTCTGCTTAACAAAATCGTTAATGTTAATCTTAGAGCGATTCAGAACCTACATTAAATATCTGAAGTGAAACTGAACAGTTTCCCGTAAACAGGGAAGCAATTTTCAATAAGATGGAATCCCCCTGTAGAAGCAGTTGGTGTTTCTGGATTGGGCAGTTATTTCATTTTAAGCTCATCTTAATGTGTCCCCTGGTTCATTCTGAAACCATATAGGACACTGTGGCCCTGCTTTTCCCTGGGGGGTCTTTAGGGTATTCCAGCTCCTGTAGCTCCTGGCCTTTCCCTAATTGTGAGAATGGGCGCTTGAGCTGTGATACTGCTCATTTGCTGAATTCTGCAGATGCTTCCAAACTGCTTTCGGACTGAACCAGAGCAGATGTGGAGATAAATCAAGCTTGCATTTTTATATAGAATTTTTAAAAAAATCCCTCTTGATGAGCTGAAGCGTGTGCCAGATCTCTTAGACTTGGCCAGGGTGTAATCAGGACCAGATGCTGCCTGGGTGTGTGTGTAAAGGGAGCGGCTGGGGAGGGGCTTGTGTCAATGCTGCTGTTATGCAGGCCTGATGAATTCCCTGGCGCTGGGATTCTGCTTGGCCATCTTTTGGGGGTTCAAGTCCCCTGCCTGATGAAGAGCAACACAGCAAATACATTGCTTGTATTGATTTAACATCCTAAAAGTAAACTTACAACTTCATGGTTGAATTGGTGTTAAAATAATAAAGGTAAAAGAATGTATCAGCATGCAAAACAGTTGATGCTATTGTCTTACGTGGGTGGATCGGTTTGAGTAATAACTGTCCCAGTTTTCGCATTCCTATGAAGGCCTGCCTGACTGGTAATGAGGTCATTAACGGTGACGGTTCCTCCCTGTCTCCCCTTAGGTGTGCTGTCACTCCCTGCCCACTTCAGCCCGTACGCAGAGGCGCAGCTCGCTGGCCCCGAGGGCCAGGAGGATGCCCGCGCCCATCTGGAGGTGCACACCCTGGAACAGGCCCTGCTTGCCACATGTGTGGGCAGCATCTCTGAGCTCAGTGAGTAGACCCCTCCATGGTCTCACATGGTCCAGATAACCCTTGTATCAGTATTTGCTGAAGGGCCCCCTAGATATAGGCTAAGAGACCTTTATCCTGAAACAAGCCTCCCTTTGAGCTGTGTCTCCCCCAGCATTAGTTCCACCCCACCCCACACTGAAATCTGCACTTAAATCTTTCTGGCCAGCAACTGAACATGTAGTAATTGCTTCTAACTAGAAGTTCATCATCCCACATCATATTCCACCCCCTGCCTGGTCTTTTTAGCCTCTCTTTCCTGACAAAGGGTCTTTGATGCCCCTCTAATCAATGTTATCTTGCCTCCTGTCAATGGCTGCTCTCATTCATAGGTTTGGTTTCTCTCCATGACTTGATTCAATTTGTTGTGGGGTACTGATTGCATATGGTCTCCGTGTCTGATTAAAATCATATTAAGAACCTCAATCTTCATTTTGTACCATGAAAATAAATGCTTTTGTTGATAATAAAATTTCACAAACATTTTTCTAACAATTTTCATGGAGAAGTCTGTAAGAAAATTTCATTGGGAAAATGCTGAAGCAGCACAGATTCATCTGTCTATCTAGCCATGGGTTCTCAAACGCTTTAGCCCCCAGTTCCACAGTATTCCTTGGTCAGTAATTAATGACCCAAACTCACAGTAGTCTGGGGAGGTTATTCACTGGAGAGGTTGGTCACTGTAAAAGTTGGTGGGCTTCTTTTTCCAGCACGCATTCTGTGATCTGTTGTAATTTGTCTCATGACCCTCTTTTGGGTCGCAACCCATTAGTTGAGAGAAACTGGCCTATCTGATGGTTGTTTGGCTAAAGCCTGGAAAGAAAATGATTTTTAGTTTAGATTTCTGTATTCCATCCCCATGGTAGGTAACGCTTCCCATTTACATAGCTGCTCCGCCTGCTTCCTCCACACCCCATAACTGTGATGGGTGAGCCCCGCGGCCCCTTTAGGCTGCTGTCCTGACCCGCTCTGCATGCACCATGTTCCCCCTCAGGTGACCTGGTGTCTCGAGCCATGCACCACATGCAACGCCTGAGTCCTGGCGGCTCCAGCTTCGGCCCAGGCTGCCACACCCAGCAGCAGCCAGCCTCTTGGTCTCCAGATGCCCTGCACACCCTCTACTACTTTCTGCGCTGCCCACAGATGGAGTCCATGGAGAACCCCAACCTAGAGCCACCCCGAATGGTCCTGAACAGGGAGAGGTACCTACCAAGAGGCCTCTTGTTGCACATGTGTTACCTCCACATATTTCTTCCACTGCTATACCAGCCTAGAGTGCTAAATGTATAATTACTGTATAATCTCCCAGTCTTGTATAATCTCCCAGTCATGTCTATTTTAGTCAGTTTCGTGATCAAGTGGCATGATTACGCCTAATGATAGAAACTAACAATTATTAAATGAAACGAGGAAGGTCGTTGATGTGCTAAGACTCTCCCCCATAAGATACAGGTTTTGAATAGATATGTGTTGTCCTTCACTGCTATGGTTCTTATCGTGATACTTAACAGAAAACCCAAAGTGGAAATATTTCTCCATTGAGCCCCCATCTCCTTCTGTTCTTGGATTTTTAAGTCATTACATTTCTGAGCTCATTGGGCTCCATGTGGGGGTGGTTTTCTGATAACGGAATTCCCAGAGGTGACCACTGCAGGCCTTGTGAGGTCACTGCATGTCATTAGGAGCAGCCAGTGAATGTTTGACTCATGACTGTAACCTCACTGAAGCAATGCAGGAACTGAAGCCTTTTGTTAGTGTTGGGTCATTTTCTGGGCAGTGATGACTGATTGGATGGGAAAACCAAAAATGCGTAGGTGGGGCCAAATAGCAGTATTGTTTTGTAGATATAGTTTCACTGCCTCATTTAGTCATGTAAAGGTTTAATTTTTTTATTATAATGAAATACTGGACATGAAACTCTAAGCAAATTTTAATTACTTTTTCAAATCCCACAGCATAATAGCAACTTATGGGTTACTCATTTTGTCCTGTGGGGAATATACACATAATGAAAGTCACAGGTTATTTGTTCATAAATACTCATATTTCATTTCTAAGCAACATAAGGGCCATATGCAACATGTGAACTATGTTGATCTGGAGGGAAATGTTGGGGCAGGTGGTAGTTTTGTAAATGGCTGTAATTATAAATGCTAAGCCCTCTTATATAATCATAATCCTAGTATATACCTTCTACAACACCTCTAAAACTTTGTTGAAAGAATGCATGTCTATACACTGAAGTGTTGCCAAAGACTGACAATACAACTTGCATTCTCAGCCAACTTTATAATCCCCACCTTTGACACAATAGGAGCATTTAGTTTAAAACCTTTTGGATGAAGGTATCTGAGTGGCTGTACATCCTTCATAGCTGTTGTTTGGTTCAACACGGTGATGCCTCCAACTTTGCCTGGAACGGGCCATCACGTCATAAACCTTTGCCGTCTCTGCATTTGCCGGTAAGCCACTGCCAAGCAGAGCGCAGGGCTCCGTGTTACGAGGCAGCACATGATCCACCTTGGAGGGTGCTGGTTTCTCTGGGCCGTGAGAGGACAGGGTCAGCCCAATGCAGCTGCCAAGCTGAACATGTGTGGTCTGTAAAATGGGCTGATTCCGTTTCTTTGGGGATAGCAGATACATTTTATCACTGCAGGGTGCTGTTTCAAGCTTGTTCCTCTTATACTTTTGTTTTGAACTGTGCCCTTCAGTGTTTCCCCCCTGGTGGCTTGCAGTTATAACTGACATGGACAGGAGGCATTCCATTGCACAGTACCACCCCCCAATCCTCAGCCGGTGAACTAATATGAGCCCGCGGCCCAATTCCCCAATTGGCTGCAGTCGAAGACACTTTATTAAGTGCAGAGTGATGTGGTGGGAGCTGGAGGTGTCACATCCTTATGGCCTGATGGGCAGCTGCGAAGTGATATCAAAAGCATATCTCCAAAACATCTCAACACATGGGCCTCGAAACTTGCTTAGACGAAAAAGTAGACCTGTAAATTTACAGTAATTAGGAAATTTTACTAAATCTCCCCCCCACCCACTACTACCTTGTCATTAGGCCCTTCTTGCTGCTCCCCCCCCTGATGGAGTGGATGCGAGTGGCCATCGTTCACACAGAACACCGTCGCAGCCAATTGGTGGACAGTGATGATGTGCGGCAGGCGGCCCGGCTGCTCCTCCCTGGCCTGGATTGTGAGCCAAGACAGCTAAAGTAAGGCAGTGTCCTCCTATAGGGAGAGCCTGATCCCCACAATGGCCAGTCCTGCCGGAAGGCTTTGGCTCTAAACCCAGCACTCGCTCTCTCGCAGGCCGGACTGCTGCATCACCTCCTTCAGGCGTCTGGACGCCAAAGCCGCCACAGAGAAGTTCCAGCTGGATCTCGGCTTCCGCATGCTGGCCAGTGGCCGCACGGATCTCATTAGCCAGGCCATCAAGCTGCTGGGGCGCGAGGGGGTTGACGCCATGGATGACCAGGTATGAGCTCTGCTTGGAGCAGAAGATGTGTATTTCAAACCCTGAGAGTGTGAATGTAGTCCTGCACTTGGCTGACCCAGAATTCTGCACTGACTATTCCTTGTTGGCCCACAGGGCATGACTCCCTTGATGTATGCCTGCTTAACGGGGGACGAGGCCTTGGTTCAGATGCTTATTGACGCAGGAGCAAACGTAGACTTGGCGGTAAATGATCGTCTTCCATATTTCCTCTGATTGGCATGCCTTGACTTTGATCATTTTGGATGAAAGTTGTCTTCAGGAGACAATGTTAGTTGACTTTCATCACAGTGAAGAACAAAGGAAAAGAACTGAATCAGGTCTATTGACCCATTTCTCAATCTTTTTTAGGATGACTAACTTCTTAAGGTGCTTGACATGGCTGTTTGTTTCTGCCATGGCGTCATTATCCTTATTTTTCCATACTTAGGTTCCTGGTTGCTCTCCAGAGCACCCATCAGTACACCCTGACTGCCGGCACTGGACAGCTATGACGTTTGCGGTTCTACACAGCCACATCTCTGTGGTGCAGGTAAGATGTATTAAGACACTAGAGTCATGATGTGCCCCGCTGATGACGTGCCATTGAGGAGTTTTGTGCTGTGATAATCGATAGTGAATTAATCAGACCCCGCCCCCATCAGGGTTATGCCAGCCAGTGATTAATATTGCACAGTAATCTTACCTTTGTGGATTCTGAGGCCTTAGATCTCTGATCACAAATCTTTGTTGCAGTGTCCTTCATAAAGTGCATGTCAGCACTCTTTGAGGAGTCTGTTGAACTGTAGCAGTTTTAAGCCAGGATAATTCATTGACTGAGTCAGCCTTCTTTGTCCAGCTCCTGTTGGACGCTGGGGCTCACGTGGAGGGAACGCCATTCCGGAAAGGGCCGGAAAGCTCGGCAGAGACTCCCCTGCAACTCTCCTCTGCAGCAGGTAGGTCCATCGCTCCCTTCACCCAGGACACTCTTTGGGGGGCCAGGCTTAGCAAGCTGGCCTTGCCTCTTCTTTAAGAAATAGTATGTAGGATGACAGTAGATGATGGAAATTGGCATGTAAAGCCATCAGCCTTAAGCTCACCATCCTCAGGGTGCATCAGGCATATGTGCATTTGTTGGGACTTTTCATCAGTAATGGCAAACTGCCCCCAACACAACTCTGAATGTGGCACACTTAATTTTCCTCACTGAAACATCTGTGTAACCCTGCCCATATGCCTCTCTGCCTCTAGGGAACTATGAGATGGTGAGCCTGCTTCTGGTCCGTGGGGCTGACCCCCTGTTCCGGGCCCAGGGCAGCCAGAGCCTGCTGTCTCCCTTTAACGAGAACATTAACTGCTTCAGTAATGCCGCGGCTCATGGACACCGGTATGAGGCCCGTCTGCAATTTTTCTGCCCATCATCATTGCACTTCGGCGTGGAGTTTTTCTTCTGTTGTGTCATTTACCTCTAATGTAGTTATTTTCACATCGGTTTGAAATACCCCTTTGTATGACAGGTTTATAAATGTTAGAGTTTTAATATACATCCCTCAGATAGATGCGACTGACAGGGTTGTAGACCGAGTCTGCTGTAGCTTCTTGGTTTGTCTTCAGGGGTGTATGTGAGCTTCGGCATTGTACAGTACAGTTCTTGCACATATGTTTGTATTCGAGTGATCTGAGCTGTAGCTCCTTCACCTGACTGTTGCCTGTGTGACGTTGCAGGAACGTGCTGAGGAAGCTGCTAACCAGGCCCCAGGAGGTGGAGGCTGACATCCTGTCCCTGGCCGAGATCCTGGCCGAGGGAGTGGAGGGGGAGAAGGATGCGGCAGCTGGCAAGAGGCCGGAGAGGAAGAAGGGCCCTGGTCCCACTGTCGCCGACGCGGAGATTCCCAAACTGTGCAAGGCCCGCATGAAGGCTCTACAGGAGGCAGCCTACTTCAGCGCTGAGCACGGCTACCTGGACGTCACCATGGAGCTGCGCTCACTAGGTACGCACTTGTGAACTCTCTCTGGTTTAAGGGAGAGACTTTCTTCACCAGCATTTTCATTACAGTACTTCAGGAAACTGTTGTTGATCTCTGTCATAAAGAGAAACAGTGGAAAATAAGGCTGTACTAATATCACATCGCAATCATATACCGCATGCTCCGTGTATAATCACCAGTGCTTCATGTGTATAAATTTAGTACATTCTTACATTTTATTAATGTGTCAGACTATACACTGCAAAAAATAGCAGCACAACACTGTTTCTTTTTATACATTATCTACAGTATCTCATCTTTCAAAAGACATTGTGTCTGTTTCTGTGTTTCACTATTTTTTAACCTGATAGGTGTCCCCTGGAAGGGCCACGTGTGGCTAGAGTCCCTGCGCAGCGCCCAGCAACAGTGCAGATCTGAGGTCATCCTCTCCCTGCTGAAGGACTTCACCAGCATGAAGGAGGAGGACTACTCCAAGGAGCTGGTCAGCCTCGGCGTCCCACTGATGTTCAGGATTCTCAGAACCAGCAAGGTGGGGAGGACCACATACCATAACTGTGAATAATGACAAGCAATAATCAAGAAACAATCTGCTTAAGTGTTTCCTGTCATGATGTGAAAATCTACATCTGGTTTAACTTTATGCAGAATGAGACTCTGAACCAGCTGCTGGGCTCCATCTTCAGTCATTGTTACGGTCCTGCTCCCCTGCCCAGTATCCCAGAGTTAAAGACCAGTCTTTCATCACAGCTAGGTATTTATTACTTACATGTATGTTTAGTTGTATAGGCAATGCTTTCATTTTTAATTTTTTATTTATGCAGTTCAGTTTGACTGTGCAAGTTATATTTACAGAATTTACCTTGTTCAGTTACATTTGTAGCTGAAACTCATTCATGCTGCTCTACAACTGATTTCAGAGTAAAAGTTGAGATTTGAACACATGCATAACTGTCGGTTAGTGCTTCAGCATGAGGAATCCGTCTTCCATCTTTCTCTTCCCAGACTTTCATTTCTTGAACAACAAAGAGATGTCAGACGTGACCTTCATAGTGGAAGGGAAGCCATTTTTTGCCCATGGAGTCCTGTTGATCACTGCCTCCGAAAGGTGGGCAGATGCTGGAGTACTGGAGATGTTTCTGTTTATACCTTTTCATGTTGAAACATGTCCCTGTAAGATGACTGACTGTGGTTTGTTTTTCCACACCAGGTTTAAGTCCCTGCTGGGGTCTTCCAGGTTAGATTCTTCTGGTTGCAGGGACATTGAGATCAGTGATGTAAAGTATGACATCTTTTATGTAAGTATCAGATAACAGCTTATTGGATAACAACTCTGTTCCTCCATTATGTGAGGGTTCCTTGTGATCAAAAGCTCTCTAATCTTCTTGCAGATGATGATGAAATACCTGTACAGTGGTGGCCGGGAGTCAGTCATCAGCTCAAATGTGTCTGACTTGCTAGAGGCAAGAGAACTTCAATGATTTACTGTTGTGCTTGCTGTGCTAGGATGGCTAAATGCCTTCACTGCTTATGTGCTGGAACTCGGGCGGTATTTCAGTTAAAGCATTAAAGGTTTAATGTGTGAGACTTTAGGATTGCCTCAGGTACCTAACAAGGAGTTTTCTGATTCCTCTCTTCTGTAGCTACTGTCAGTGGCCAACTTGTTTCAGCTGGAGACATTACAAAAACACTGTGAAATCATCTGTGCACGGAGAATTGACCTTGAACATGCTGTCAATATCTACAATAGGGCTAAGGTAAGAACAGGATGCACGGACACATCAGAGGTCAATGGTCAAAGCAGGTTGACTGTTATATGGGATATGAGGGAAAATGTATGCTTATATTCATGCAAATAATATGACGTAAATTTTTTTCTATGTTTTTCTTAATGCTCTTAGTTCAGTAATTTGCATACTGTGAATTAAATGATGTCACATGTAACAATGTACATATCACAATCAGGTTCACGGGGCTAAGGAGCTCAGCGCATACTGCGAGTGCTACTTCCTACAGCACATGGCAGCACTGCTGGAGAAGGGCTCCTTCCGCAAGTTGCTCCTAGGGTCCGGTGGCCGGCGGGGGGTCGCGTCGGATAGCCTGCTGGCCAAGCTGGAGGCTGCCCTGGTGGACAGGATGCAGCAGCTCTATGTAAAGTCCACGGTGTGAACTGATGTGGCCGGTGGCTTTGTTCTCCAATCACATGTGAAAACCCCATAACTCTCCTACAGCAAAGTTTCCAACTGCAGTGCAGTTGTTCCAGATGATTTAAAAACATGCAGCAGGACACATTAGGACACGTACGTAGGACAGTGCCAATCTGAGACTCTGCTACCCTCTAGTGGTATGTTTTTGTCAAGGACACAGAACCAAGGTGCCTACTTTTTACAAAAAAATGTACTATTTATTTATATGACCAAAGGTCTTCTCTTTGTGACTAGGTGTGTGTAAATACTTGTGTAAATAATCTAGAATGATGTGGCCCAGCTGAAATTTACCAAACAGCTGAAAACAGCTTGATTTTATGTTTTTAAAATTTTGATATATTACATATATATATTACATTTTTAATGTAAGTTTTCAGGGGAGCTGGTCCCTAAGTAATATTCAGCAACATTAATTTGAAGACTTGTGTGGCTGACACTATGAGCTCACAGCAACCTTTAAGTAGCTAAAAATCTACTTATAAAAATTGCATTTATTTTGATGTGGAGATGAACTGATTGACAAATTACGAGTATTTTGTATATCTTTTCAATTTTATGTAAAGAAATGTATCTAGAATGTTAGCATGCTAATTCTAATAGCATTGTAAATTGACTACTACAGCAAGTACAGTTATCTAAAATATCTTTTTTTCCCTGTTGCAAAGCCTTTATGTAAATGTCCTCCATTTAAAACGATTTGTATCCAAACACTGGCAAATGTATCATCAAGTCAAACATCATGCTCAACAATCTATCATAGGTGGATTTGACTATTTATGTGTAGTTAGTCTTATCTTCCGGCACACTGCCAAACTGAACTTATAAAGCAGGAAAAATACATTCTCAGGAAATATTTTCTATTTTTAAAATCTCTATATAATTTGTTTAATATCAGATATTTGATTACAATATTGTTTTATTTTCTCTTGATTTCATTCACTTATGTATTGTAATGAAAGGCCTCTGCTGTTCTGCTGTTTTGTGTTTAACACTGTGCTTCTTTTTTTAGAAGCAGTGCATTTTTAAGCCTGCATCTGAAGGTGCTGGTGAGGCTGGTTGGACTTGTGCCTAGAAAGTAACCATTATGGTTGGCTCTTTGGAATATACTTGCAATTAAAGTAATCTGTGCTTGCTGGATAAAAATAAATATTCTAGAAACAGGCATTGGCTTTCATTGCTGTTTTATGTCCTCTCTTATGAAAGCGATGTTTCTGGGAGAGTTCGTGAATAAAGTGTAAGCATATGCAAATAAAGTTTCTTTACCTTAGTTTTGGAAGCAGTCCTTCTCCAGTCAGCCCGAAAGACACATCAGTTTGCATCAGTGATGGATATAGAAATTCACAGGAAACAGCTGTCTGGTTGTGTCACAAGTACTGGCATGAAGGAGCATGACATGACCCTCTGCTCTTTAAGAAAATACTGGCGCAATACATCAGACTAGCACACCAGAAAATAGCTACATTAAAAAAATAAGACACTTCATAACTGCATGAATTTATTTGTACTGAAGTCGTTCACAGTTATGGTACGGGGGGGGGGGTGGGTTCATTTGTAGTTGACTTCCTGCTCAGTGTCAACTATCAAGTTCTACTTATTCTGCATGTTTTTTTTTTTCTTCCCAAGTATAAAATAGAAAACATATCAATAGGTATTGCTTTATTTCTTGTAGCTTAAAATCCTTTTCCTGCATCGGCCACCTGGGTTAGTTTGGATGATGATCCCCAAGCCGTTAAGAGGTACAGTGTAGAGGAAGCATTGTAAAATAAGCTCGGAATAAAGAAGGGCGAGGAGAAACACTAAGGAAACGAAAATGAAAATAACGACGAAGGCGGAGAACAGTCAAAAGAATCAGGACGGTAAAATAGGTTATAAGGCAAAGAGAAATTCTATGGGACAATTACATCAGTGTCATGCAAAGAAAACCAATGCTCAACATGCACGCAATAATACAAGACTAAAGCCATGAGCAGGGCTCCCGTTTCCATGTGCCCATTGCTGGAATTGAAATATTTACAAGAAAAACTGAGAGCATTTTTCTTCATCTGTTGTACGCACAATGATATGAAACTGACAAACATCAATAGAGGTCTCCTCGCAATGAGGCTAGTCTACGGTTTTAATTTACGGGTAAATTATTTATTTTAACATACACTACACATCCTCTTTTTTCATAAAACTTGGAGATAAAGAAATGCCGGTGGATATTCCCTGGTTATGCAAAAGCAAGACCATGTAAATAAATAATGTAAACAATTTTCATAGAATTCATAATAAATAAAGGGACATTAAATAAAAATCATAAATAAGGGAAGGGGAAAAAAATCTCTGAGTTTGGCTGCAAATTGCCCAGTTACCAGAAATAACACTGACAAAATAGTTAACAAAGAAAATGAAAATTATTTTCTTCACATTCAGCTTCATGAGATGCTGAATGCAGACATGGCAACAAAATTTTCATTCCTGGCTTTACACATAAACAATGGTACAGCTAGACGTTTTTAAATAATAAAAATATTCAGTTTGTACAACAGAATAGATCATTCATTTGTGTGTCCCTCCCCCCCCCCCCAAAAAAAAATCCCTCTCCTAGCACCATACATTAAAACCCTTAAACATCTGAAATAATGATTTCAGTCCATTTGCAGTAATCATATTTAGTCCAGCATGGTGTCAAAACCATTCACAGTCTATTAAAAGAAAAAATCAATGTAATTCAGCAAGTGTCCAAGTTCACCGTCGACAAACTCCTGCATTGTCTTATTTTCTGCATTTTTTTGTTTGGGCTTTTAATCGGCTCATTCCTTGCTATTATACAGCATCCCAGAGTTTCTGGATGTGTCAGAGTTCGCTTGTGCGATGGAGACATTATGGAAATGAGGAGGAACGTGGCTGACAGGCTCAGTTTAAAATTCATCATTCACATGGGGTGAGCGGACATGGGAGGGTGGGTACCCAAACAGGGCTGTCGAGGGCCATATGCAGTTTGGAGTTTATGCATCAGAATGATAAGTGGGTCCATTTCCTCAGAAACTCGACCACTTGCTGACAATAGTGCCTCTGCCAGCAAGCATCCATCTCGCACCATACTTGGCGAGGAGCAGGAACTGAGCTCTAACAAGTTTTCTGGATAATTCCTGGTAGAAACAAATTCCGTTATCACAAATGTTAGCAGAAGAAGAGACAGACTCACAGGTGAAGTACACAGAGGGCCTGGGGCAAAAGGAGCTTTCTTACCCGAGGGGTGGGCAAAATGCAGGGAGGTATAAGGTACAGAGTGAGAGCATCTACAGGTTATTCTCAAAATATTTGATTCATTTATGTATTTATGTACAGCAATTCAGCAATACAAAAGTTTGTCTATAGACAATATCCAAAGAAGGCTGATATTTACAATTTGTTGAACTCGGACTATCTACGCACTTGTACTGGATTTCTACGGATTTTATGGCCTAAATCTAGTTTCTGCTACGTTGTTTTTCTTTTTTTGTCTTAAGGCTGCTCTGGTGTCCCAATACATGTCACCATCTTTGCCTTGTCTTTGACTGCTGAGCACTTAGACTCCCCTCTAGAGCCATAGTCATTAGCCTCGGGGTCATGTCTCTTGTTGTTTGAGGAGTGCTTGCTGGGTGTGCCAGGCGGGTGGGCCACCTGGCCGTTCTTCTCGTCTGAAAAAAGTTGTTTAATTACGTCAAAGAAGTTACTCAATGGGCTGCCTAGGTACAAAAACGGGAAGAAAAGAAAAGAAAAGAAAAAAAGAGAGAGAACAAACAAATGAATAATGGGATCCACAAAAGAGAGTACAGTGATGAGAGGGAGGGAGAGCAAAGGGTAAAAGAGAGACTCAGAGCCATATTGAAGCCATATTGACTCGATGCCATATTTACTCAAAGCCATATTGAAGCCATATTGACTCAAAGCCATATTGAAGCCATATTGACTTAAAGCCAGACTCAAGTGCACAGCTTCTGCTTTACGTGGATCTAATTTTGCATATGGAACAATTTCAGCCTTTATCAACTAATTGGTTTACAAAAGTCAATAAAAACTCTCTTGTGGTTATAGATCTATGTGAAAAGTAACACAAATTAAATTTAATAAGATGGCAACTGGAAATCTACCGTAAATGTTTGTTAGTGAACTGAGCTTAATTGAACCGTGTGGGGGGGGGGGGGGGGGGGG
>JAODKF010000009.1:25502954-25530600 GCA_026779585.1 Mormyrus proboscirostris
CCCCGGGGGGGGGGGGGGGGGGGGCTCACCTGTACGATGGGGATAGATTTGACGCTGTGGTCAGTGCTGGCCATGGGGTGGAAGTGGTGGAACCGGACTGGGGCCATGGGTGGCGCGGGTGTGTAGGGGACAGAGAGCTGGGAGGTGAGGGGGGGGCGGCGAACCTGGGGGCTGTTGGGGACCACAGGGGGGAACTGCTGACATGGGGTAGAAGGTTCAGATTTGGGCGGGGGAGGGTCAGGCCCAGCACTGGGCAGCGGGTTGGACCGGGTCGACTGCAGGGGCTTCTCGATCACTTTGGGCTTGGCTGGTAAAGTCTGGGTTTTGGGGTTGGCCAGAAGTGGCCCCATGATTGGCTGAAATGAGCTGGGGGTGTGTGCGCCTGCCCTGAGGGTGTGTGGAGAATGGGTGGGGCTGCAGCTGGCTGGCTGGGAGAGGTTGGGCGAGCGGGGCGGAATAAAAAATCTCCTGACAGGCTGCAAGCGGACATGCGACCACCGTGCACCGGATGGTGAAAGCGAAGCACCGAATCGGCAAAAAATGAGCGGCAGGTGAAGCATAAATGAAACACAGGCCAGGAATGATGGGGATGTGCAGAAGGAAAAAAGAAAGACAAAACATGCAGTTAGCCAATCAGCCTAAGTGCAGGAGGCAGCGAGAGCGGCACAAACAGACCGAGACGGTCGTTAAAAGGAAACATGAAAAAAAAAAACAACAACCACAGCAGCAGCAGCAGCAAGTGTTACTCTGCAGACCTCATCAAATTAAAGTGCTGGTGGAACCCAAACAAGCAAGACGAGCGCCGAAGAGCAAAACGGGGAGCCTATAACAGGAGATGGAGGCAGACTGCAGCCACAGCATTTGCATCCCTTTTTATTGTGATACTGCCCCTCTCACAATGAGGAAACGAGGTAATGCTTTGTGCTGTTTCGTGTTTCTTTCCAGAGTGTTCTTCTTGTCAATCTTTGGTTTCTAAAACACTCATCAACTCTCACATACTGCAGTACATATCACTTACTTGTACTGTATTATCTCATCACATTCAAGATATAGACATATGCAACACAGTCCTGGCCCATAACAAACAGAATCTAACTAACTCTTTTATATGAAATATTGTATGAGTTAGTAAGTTTAGCACAGTTACTTTCTGACAAATACGGTTACAGTAATAGCTGTGCCAAGGGGCGCCATTAGTCTGTGACATAAGAAGGTATACCGGTCAAACCAGAGCACGGGCCGTGCAGCCCGATGGATGCAGGGGCACACAGGCTGCGGGGCGGCTTACCCGGGGGCTGCTGAGGGGGCTGGTGGAGAGGCCGGAGGAGGCGCCACTGATGGACCGCGACCTGCAGGAAAACATGGGCCATGTGCAGGGAGGGCATGGCCCGCGGCCAACAGTGAGAGGGGATCACGAGAGACGGGATGGGGGGAGCAAAGCTGCCAGGGTGTGGATAACTTTCAGCTCTATGAGATTCCCCAAAGCCCCCCCGCCTCCCGGTATGGGCTTCGCAACACCATGTGGCTGAAAATGAAATCCGAGGCTTTTTACCTGCTGGCGCATCTGCCCGCTGAAACGAGCCCAAAACAATGCGACAGAATTTATAAAACAAACAGCGGCTTGCTGGCAGTTTGCCATCACATAGGCGGGGGAGGGGGGGCATGCAGCTACTGGGCCGCTGACCGGGCTTATTGCTATTGAAAAAAGCCTGGACTCCTGTCACGTCAGGCACAGGACCCGCAGTTTGTCCCAAAGGACCCCTATCCTGCACTGCGTGCTCGTCTGCCGATTCATTTCACCCCAGTTTTCCTTTGCTCCTCCAGGCCAGAAGGGGAGTCCAAGCGTTGCCCTGTGATACGGTCATGAAGTGTGGGGCTGCAGCTCAAATAATACTATTGTGTGTGAGCAAGATTGTGAAGCTTTATCAGGAAAGATGCATTAACAATACAGAGCTGTTTATGACTCTTGAAATTGTGACATACATTCAAAGTGGAAATTCAGACTGAGTGATAGAAGGTTATGCCTGAACCCGCAAGTCCATAATACTGCTTTGCAGCAGCAAATATGGTGCTTTGAAAGTAATACTGTAACAGACAGGGAGCTGCTGTCTATTTATAAACAAAGCTTATACTAGTGGAGTACAATTCGTGGTATGTTGCGAGCTGGCCAGGTATGTTCACTTAGAAATTCTTAGAACAAGAGCATGGACACAGGTAAAGAGGGAGTGTTGATGTCCACTCATCTGCTTTACCTCCCATACCACTGGACTATACTGCAGTCACTGCACTGCATAGTCATTGTAAATTACAAATATAAATAGGAAGTTGTACGATATAATTTCCATGTTGACCAGAAGAAAGTCAAATATACTTTCACATTTGCTTCCGTTTTCCAGAATCATTTTATATCTTTCATTCCTCCAAACTATTTTCTGCATTAGAATAGATGTATTTATTCAATTATTCGTTAAGTTCCGCTTTTGAATAATTATGCTTACTGAGCACATTGAAACGTAAACGTATTGCATTAAAAAGAAACCCAAGACCCTGTAAATGTTTTGAGGAAAAATATTATAGACAGGGGACACTTTGCATAAAGATCATTAAACCTGTTAAGGGGAACCAGCTGCATGCAGACAGAAATTCATATCTAAAACAAACATGTGCACATACTGTAAAATAAAGATCCAAACTAATGCAACAAGAACCTAACTGGAATTAGTCCTCACATTGGAGTGCTTAAATTGTGGGGTGTGGGAAAGGAGGGTGGGAGATAACAAAAGGACCTCCAAAACTCCAAAGCCATTCTCCATAACACAATGCCTGCCAAGCAAATCAGTCCATAAAAGGGAAGGGTAGGTAAAAAGGGACAAAGTTACCAAAAATACACAGAAAGAAAAAAGCAGTAATCAGTATCTAAAAGAGAGACAAAATCCTGGCAAGAGATGGATAAATAAATAAATAAATCCTACCCAATAGGCGACAGAATAAAGATACAGAGGATCTTTCCATACAGTGCCATTCAGAATTGGAAATATGATGGTGGATGTACCAATAGCCTAGTTCTCACACATAAGAATAGCATATAGTTTGGTCATAAGAAAAATATGTAGCAAAGTGTACTGTTCAGGTACAGCTGTCACCAACTTCATGATGTTTTGGCAATTGACCAAATGTACAAGTATTTCAAAGTTTTATTAAAGTATTTTAAAGTTCTGAGGTCTAAAAGTTCACTTTCACTGAACGCCTTTAACTGTAATCCTTAGCAGAGAAACCCTCTTCCTTCACACAAGGTCAATCACAAAAAGATCAGAAAAGAAACTGAACTAGCACAAGTGATAAGCTTACCCCAGATGCTAGTGTTCACACTAACAGAAAGCAAAAAACAATACAGAGAGAATGACAAAAAGAAAGGAAATTAACCCAAAATCAGGTTGCACTGTGAGATAAAACGGAAACTACAAAACTTATTAAACTAGTGAGGAGAGGTGAGATAGCATCTGTTTGATGTGCAAGGAAGCTGCAGACTGGAGAGGTACGTATATCCCCCAGATGTGATGGGATTGAGAGAGAATTTACTTCTAATGTTTGTCTCAGCTCTTTCCTGTTTATTCAACAATCAAGAGCCAGAAAATAAGGAAGGACATGAAAGCTCCGTGAAATGGCTTCCCATCAGTAAACTAGACAGTCCAGCAAACAGAACCGCCTGGCAGCTCCAGGGACGTTACAAGGAAACACCCAATCTCCACTTTAAAACCTCTCATGTCTGGTATTAGATCACAGTATAAAAGAAACACAAAATCTTTAATTAAAAAGAGTAAAATAGCAGTAATGCCCAGATTGGTGGGATTACTGGTGCAATCTCTCTGACAAAATACTACAGGAAAAATGGAAACAGAGCACAGAAAACGAGGGCAGACCATGTGTGAGGATGTCTGTGGTGGTCAGAAAGTGTTAGAGAATTTAATGGCGCTTTTCCACTGGCCTGCAGGAACTGACCCGTACCCAAGCCATACCGCAAAGGTTCAAGCTCTCTTTGAATTTCCACTGCAAAAGGATCGGCTCGGTAATGGCATTGGTGGGTTTGAAGAGCAACAGTGACACAAAACCAAAGAGACACTTATTCACTGTTCTCACAGCGTACGTCGTCAGTTACTATGTGCTAAATTCCACTAACGTGTCTGTGAGAATCGCCATGTTATCTTAGCATCAAATGCTAGCGGAATTAGCATTTGCTCGTGTAAATTTGCATTATGAATCCACTCCGTTCAGCTGCTCTGTAGTACTTTTTTAAGCAGGAGGCTAGAAATTTTCAAGTACTGAGTTAATTGGAATGCATCAATACATTGCAATGTGTGACACTACTAATAATGAATAACATACAGAATATGCCCTTTTTTCTTCACATAGTCCATGTATATTGACGCAGATCACCGGTATCTTCATGCATTTCTACCAATCAACTAGTGATGCAACCAGCTCAGTTTAGTCACACTTTCAGCCCTGCTACTAAGCAAGCCCATGGCTGTGTCCAAATTCTGGGCTTGCATCCTTCTATGACTGCGCTGGAAGACCAAATGCGCCACAGCATCGTGACAAGGCTGTCCCATTTCAAAAGGCTCCTTCAAACACTATCTAGAAATATGTCCTCCTTTTTCCGAGTCACAAAAGATGCACCCGATGGATCCTTTGCAGCTCAACTTAACCCAACTTTCAGGAAACTTAACTCAATTTAAAGATTCACTTTTCTTCAGGGGTAAAGTAGATGTGTCCCAGCTGGATGATAGGAGCAGCACTTTGCGATTCAAGGGTAAAGGCAGGAACATTTGGCAATGCTTTCTGTTCGATCTTTAAAATACAAAGACTCCCCTAGCTCAAAAATGCGGCTCTTGAGTTGGGACAAAGCTCCTGTCTGAATGTGTACGGCTCGGGTACAGGTCATATTCTGAATGTGTACGGCTCAGGTACAGGTCATATTCTGAATGTGTATGGCTCGGGTACAGGTCATATTTCTTACAATAGTACAGTTTCAGTACAGCTCGGTTCTTGGTACCAGTGAAAAAGCACAATAAATTGGCCAAGCCTAGGTGCTGCAGGTTTAACACATTTTAATTGGCACCTGACTGACAGCACAAATAACATGTTAGGTGAAGTATACATGTTAGAAACTTTTAAAATGAATTAAATAGGTTATTTAGTTGTTGCATACTAATGTTTAGAATGGAATTGTCTCAATGCATCTTTATGCTGCAAGAAACATGGGGGCAAGGGGCAGAATCAAGGAATACCTTTCTTTGTAGATTTTTGCATTGGCATCAGAGATATCCAAGCTTTTACTGAACACAGGCTTACTACAGCAGGGGACAAAGTGAAGAGAGACAGTCAGTCACTCTCTGTGTTCTTCCACATGTCTAACTGCCCTTTGGACATTATGCAAACCTAAAGAGTATTATATGGTTTACTATGTACAGGAGACCCTTAAATGGCCCCTGATGAATCACCTGCAATCTCAGTATAACTGAGCCACAGTAGAAAAACGAGAACAAGGTGGTGTTTGTCTTAGAGACGGAGAGACATCGAGGCCACCCGAAAGAGGCAGTGAGATGCCGCGCTTTTGCTAAAGAGACCTGCTGGCACATTCTTGCTTCCTCCCGATTTATACTAAATGGTCAGGCATGGTGCATTATTAACACACTGCATCTCGCATTAAAGGACTACAGATTCAAAGGTCAGCAGTTTGTTATAATCAAAATGTCCCTGAAAGATCAAGAGAAATAAATAAAAATGCTTATTCTACAGGCCCCTGAGTACATCTGAATGAAGGTTCATGTGAATGCTCAGATTTTTCAAGTATGTAGTGTGAAATATGCACAGATGTGTTGACGAGGCCGTGTGCTGCGATGCTGACGGCGCCAATGTGTGAATGGTGCCTGTGACAGATAGCACTTGCACGGTGAGCCATACCTCTGGCCATGCTGAGCCATGTCTATGGCCCGCCGCACTGGCACTGGGGAGCCACCGTCCGTCACACTCAGCACCTCCATCGACTTCCGCTCTGGCCTCCTCTTGCCATGCCTGTTCAGCATGGGTGAGTCCACGCGCTTCTTGGGGGGGTCTGAAAGTGTTGATGGAAGGGGGACATACCAATCAGGGAAGCTGAGGGGAGCTGTGGTGTGGTGCCTTAAGGCGATGGCCTTACAAATAGATGTCCACTTGTGGAAATACAGCATTTTTTAACATTACAAACAAAGTTTAAATCACTGACTAATGGAGCATGTGACTGTAATGTATTTAGTGAAATACTGAGTCCAGAACGAAACTGGAGTGTTGATTTCAGGAAGTATTTGCACAATTCTGAAATACACGTTATTAGAATTTTAAATTACACCCAAATAAATGAATAAATAAATAAAACATATAGCTCAGATGTCAAGATATAAAAAAAAAACCAATCCTAATCTTTATTGTAAAGTTATTAAAGGAGTTTGTCTTCATCTGCAGGTTAGAGGCATTAAGAGTAAATGAGAAATGGGATGACAATCTGCTGTACCTATATCACTGCGAGGTGGAAGGTTTTGGTCTTCGTGGCTAGGATATCTTTCCTTGCGATCCAAGAGAAGGAAGTAAATCATCTTCTCCTGGTTGTCACTGGAGGGAGGATGATAAACATGCAGTACATTGGCAGATTCACATAGGAAAGGTTTTACAATTGCATAATTCACTTCAGACAACCACATGGTTGTTCAGAACCACACTTTTGTTTATGCCTAAATAATCGTAGTTGCACCAGCTTAATACGTGTGTTTGATAATGCAGAAAAAGCTAATCACCACAGACAAATCATAAACAAATGGCAGCGCAAGGAAGACATTTCCCATGCCTTTGCTGTAAGCAAAAAAAAAAAAAAAAAAAAAACAACATTTTGAAGACCAGTAATGCAGCCATACTGAAAAAATAAGCAGGGGCATGAACAGCTGCTTGGGCTAAATGGACGTGGGGAAGAAAAGGCATGGCTGGCATTGGCAGATGGAGCCACATCTCTGTGCTGGTGTTAAATGCTCTGTGAGAGTGGATTGAAATAAGAGAAACACAAAAATCACAGGCCATTCATCACGGGCAACAACAGGCATTTGCAGATAAAGTACACTGACAGTTACTATGCCACTAGACGGGGAGGCGATAAATCTGCCGCCCCTGAAAGGCCTGTTCCCCTGTCCTTCCCATTTTTACACACGAGGCATACAAAAAGGAAAATGACCACTAAA
The DNA here is from genome assembly GCA_026779585.1 of Mormyrus proboscirostris. Classification (NCBI taxonomy): domain Eukaryota; kingdom Metazoa; phylum Chordata; class Actinopteri; order Osteoglossiformes; family Mormyridae; genus Mormyrus; species Mormyrus proboscirostris. The sequence goes on from JAODKF010000009.1 coordinate 25,510,220, forward strand.
AGTACCCCTAAACATGATTGATGGCATTACTAACATCCAGGTTTTAAAAAAGAAAACATATCTGCAGAATCCTAAGGAGGTTATTTCAAAGATATGGCACTTTCCAGGCGTTTCAACACAAATATAATGGCTTCTTCTGTGTCACTGAAATTATGTTTAAAGAAAATTCAATGTTTGAAGTTAGGTGCTAAAGCTGGCCCTTAGGACCATATCTGGCCTGTGGAGTTGTTCTTATTACCCGGGGAATCACTAAAACAAAAGAAAAAAGTTTTATGTTGAAGTGTCATGAATAATTGCAAATAATACTGCTACTTTCCTGCCGATACCCACAAAACAAGCCTCTCCAAAAAAAAAAAAAACAGGTCATAAAATAGGACATGAAAATAATCATAAAAAATGGGCCTTTTCGACATGGCAAAGTCTGGATTTGGCCCCCCCCAGAGAATTCCAGCCGAGACCTAAGATACAGAATGTGCAGAGACATGAGTGACTGGCCCTGTGACCCCGTCCACCCTGAGATTAGCCATGCCCTTCACACTCACTCCTCTGCCAGCAGGTCCTTCAGCAGTTTGTTCTTGTCGCGGAAGCAGCCCAACGAGTGCATGCTGTCCAGCACATCGGGGTCGACGTCCTCAGCGGAGAGTAGTGTGCGGATTGACACCTTCCTCGGGACAGGCTGCTCTGGCTCAGGCTCATTCTTGCCCCCTCTGTGCAGAAAAGAGTAGTACACTAGTGGCCAAAATTGTGGAAACACCCAGAATTTTTGGCATTACGCTTTAAAAATCACTACACAAATATTGGCAGTAATGTTTATAAACAATCAAAGAATGTACACTGGAAGATTAAATAAGTGATTGAAGTAACTAGAATACAGTTCTGTCTAAAACATCTCTACATCTCTAAAAATTGGAGGTGCTTTCACAGTTTTGGCCACTAGTGTACATATATTAAATATAATTATATATTATATTTATTATATTTAATTCACATTTTTGCTTCCTCCTAGCTCCTAGTGCACCTGTACCAGGTATTTGGTGTTCCTGATTGGCTGCCTCCAATACTCCCACTAATCTACATCCACCAGCGTTGGTGGAGAAGAAATACTCACATGTACCATGTGTGCTTCTGGATTTGTTCCAACTGTATGCATGGGAAGCATGAAAACAGGTTGAGAGGTATGGTTATCATATCTGGATGTCAGCAAGCGTCACACCAAAGAATCCTGAAGTTAAACCGAGACAAATGATTATGGATTCTGTTGGGCATCTACGAGAGTAATTATCTAAAATACTAGGAAAGCTGATTATCTGTGTAGCACCTTATAATTATCCAGCCATCCATCCATTTATAAAGTCAAGTTCACAAGGTCCGTATAAGCAGTCAACATCAATAAAAACATTTTACAGTAAGAACCATTAAATACTAACATGGAAAAGCAGCTGATCAAAGGATTTCAAAATCTTATTACCCACCATTAAAATAAATGAATTTGATGGCTTTCTGCTCCTGTAGAGGAATTGCTCTCCTGCCCTCTAACCCACGTTATTTTTCCGAATTGAGATTCCGTTTCAATGCTATTGACATTTTACAGCTATAATCCAGTTTCTGGTAGCCAGAAAGGTAAAACAGGCGAGTCACAACTGAAAGCAAATAATTCCTGTAGTCCATCCAGAAGAATAACTTACTTAATCAACAGCACATCGATGTAAATCAAATTCCCACAGATCACCCGTTGCAACAAGACTCGACAGGAATGAAGAATATTTGTGACAGGGCTGCACTCATTGATACTTTGATACTGCACTCACAGTACCAAACCAGCCTTAGGCTGCTACTCAAACAAACACCCTGAGTATAGGAATCGCCGCCCCTCCCTGAGGTTAAGGAAAACCACTCGCATCTGTTACTGTCAGCGTCAGGAAATAAAATTACAAGAGGTGCCATGTTGGTGGAGAGGAAGTACCTATTAACTCAACTACTGCAGAGGCTTATTGGAACTGCTCTGACAGGCTCAGTAATTTTGAATGATCACTTCGCATGTTACCTGCAGAGAAACCGGCCTGCAGCACATCGATCTCTTTGGTGTCTATGGGCTCACGAGCGTATAGGTGAGAGAGGCCCTTCGGAAGGGTACGTAATGTGAACTATTCCACAAGTAAGATTAATAAATGAATAGAAGGAGGATAAAATCATAAGCAGCGGAAGATAAATGTGTCAGCCGAGCAATCAAGTAATAATGATGATGTATAATTATATATAATCCGGAATCGACAATTTCTTCTATTAAACCAAGAGCAACCGATTACTGTTATTGAATCATATCTGAATCATTACAGCTCAATTACCTTAATAATCCAAACATAAAGGAAAAATGTATTTTTAATTGCTCTGCAGCATCAAATTATCTCAAACACATTCATTATTAACAATCATGTCAAATGGAATAATATCAAACATAACCAATTTGGGTTATTTGTACAAAGACAATAACTGGCACAGAAAACCAGATGCCAAATGCAATAACCTCTACAGTGTTTATCTGTTTAATGCACTATAGCATTCTGCAGGGTGGCCAACTATCACGCATCTGGTGTGACACTCACGCTTTCACACTCTCATGCTCACACAAGTAATCTTACAGTAAAAATATATTATTCCATTATAAACCTCAAATTAGCTATGTCTAAAGTGTCGGGGGCTGTCTGCAAACCCTACAGACTATTTACTTCTTAATAAAACTGTTACATACATGTAAATGCATGTGCAGACTTATGTCGAATTGAAAATGTCACGCCAGCCAGCTGACCCAAGTTGGTGACACTGATTATAAGACCACCCAGAGGTCACGTCTGGAACAGGACACTCAGTCTTTTGCAGCAATAGTGGCAGTAAATTGTACTGCTTATTCACCATCTTTACAGTAGAACTTGTGCTTAGTGTGGCGTTCCACAGGGGAGATCAATATGGCTGAAAATGAATATTGCAAAGACAAAAAAGTGGGGTCATAAGTAAAGCTAGCCCTTTTTTCCTGAGGCTGTGAAAACATCAGACTCAGCTGGATCCAAACATGAAAACAGAACTTCATATCACAAGCTTGTTATTTCCAGCTTATGACTGCAGCTTCTTCTTTAAAAGAATTTCACAGGTTTTCCCAGAAAAAAAAATCACAAATAGTTTTCTGCAGCATGGTATATAATCAAAAATCAAGGAAAAATACTCAGTGCTTATACCCCCCTGCTGGGACTATTTATACTCTTTAAAGGCAAGATAACACAAATCCAGAAGCCAGAATATTCTCTTATGTCCATGCCACAGCATGTCTTTTACTGGAAAAAAGACAGAGATCTCATATGAAGCGAAATGCTGGATCCACAGAGGTTGAGCCTTTATACCTTCAGTGATGGAGACAAACCAAATACGCGAGTTCTTACGAACTAACCGTTAGCCGCTTGGTGGCGTCCACCTCGATCATGCCCCGAAGAAGGTTCTGGCAGTCTGGCGGGATGAAGTGTGGCATGTGGAATACACCCAGCTTCACCTTTTCTAATAAGTTCCTCAAGTTATCATCATCGAATGGAAGGGCACCCTGTGAGACAGGAAGTTATCACTGGCTATTAAAACATGACAAGGCAGACAAAGTGCAACCTGTTTCTAGTACAATTTAACGAAACAGGGGTGTGGCAAGAGAACAGTGTGTGTATGAAAATTAACTTTATCTGATAACTGACCTACCTGTATAAGCACCAATTTTTCATGACCACTTATCCAGAGCAAGACTCAGAAAAACCTTGAGCCTTTTTGGGATAGGATACAGGCAGACAGGGATATGGGTGGAACTACAACCCTGGAGATGCCAGGGCCCAAAGTTATTGTGATGAGGTATAAATAAGTAAAATTGGGTTCCCAGCATAGACAATGACCTCTCTTGGTAATTAGGAGTGCTTCCTCTATTCCCTATAATTAGCAGCACTCTCACTTATTTGTCAGAATCCCAGATACAGCAAATGTCTGCCTTTGATGAATGGCTGCCGCAGCACAAAGGAATGAGCAGAACTGTAGCAGATGTTACCGTCAGCCTAACCAAAGCCTAACCCCCACTAAAGGGACAGTGCCAGCTGAAATGAAACCGAGTACCCCCCCCCCCCCCAAAAAAAAACATTTTAAATAACAAGGCTGAACACATTAGAGCGGCTATTACCTGTAAAATTACACCAAGTACAGCAAACACAAAAAAAACAGGCTATATCAGAGCACCACATAGAAAAATAACTGTGGGTCATTGATTCCATTAAATATGTGTTCTTGATCATTTGTCAATCCACAAACAAAATAATTAACAATCAATTTGAAAACAAAGACACTAAAGATAATTAACTTTTTCAATGACTTGTAATTTTAGGGTCCAACCTAACAAACCCATGCAAATTATGAAATTAAAAGAAAGTCAAGACTAACTGTAAAAAAAAAAAAAGCCGTTAAATTTACGGTAAATTACTGGCAGTTGTGGTTGCCAGAATTTCACCATAAAAATTACAGTTGTACCGTTAAATGTAATATGGTACATATCATTATTCTGTATGATAAACTGTTTAAATCCATATTTTTCCAAACTTTTTCAGATTAAAATATTGTGTTTTTTATGTAAAACTAACACTTTAAAACCATAAAAACTACAAATTGTAACTGTAAAATGTACAGATGTAGATCTTCTACTGTATTGTAGTATCCATCAATTCTGCCAAGATGCTACATCACAAATGCAGTCTGGTTAAAGCTTTTTCGTTCCCAAACCTTAACAGGACTGCGAATCACCCCCATCACCACAACACCTGCTTGTATCACAGCATACAAGAACAGGCATTACTTCTTATGGGAGGAACAGGGACACTGTACGAACAATGGGAACTACACATGGGGGGTAAGTTATACACGGTCAAACAAACGGGGATAAAGCTTAAACTTAAGCAGGGCACCAGTACAGAACACACAATACATGGAACCTGGAACATTAACTACATGCATGACATAGACAGCGGCCATTCTCAGCATGACAGAGCGGCATTCTGGGACATATGCAAATAGGCCAGACGGCGCTTGGCTCACCAACGCCACAGCATAAATTCTACTGCAAAATTACAGAAGCACTGTTTAATGTATAACGGTATACCTTGTTTCCATAAACTGTAGAACTACATACTTGAAACTGTATTCTAACATGTATTCTCATGTCATTATCATGTTACAGATTACAAATTAATTCATGTTACAACTAAAAATAGTATTTTACCTGATTGATATTTACAGTATTTTCCTGTTATCAGGTATGTTAAGGTAATTTACAATGTGCTTTTATGGTCAAATAATGTATTAAATACAGAAATATTTTGTATTTACATTTACAGTTCTTTTTCTGTATTGACACGGTATTTTACCAGATTATTTTTTTATGGTATTTTTCCGTCACCAGTTAAGGTATTTTTACCATATTTTTTACGGGCATTTATTTACAGTATAATTAATTCTTGTTCAATTTGCAGTTGATGATGAGTGATTCTTTGTGGTGACCATGACAACATATTACATAAAACACAAAAGAACACACATATAATGGAGATCTAGCTGTATTTACTGTGTGTGTATGGCACTGTCCAGCAGAAGGCTGCATGCTGCTCCTGAATGAGTGGCATAGTGGTTCAGTGGCTAGCAGTGCAGTCTCACACCTTCAGGTTCACTGGTCTGGTTGCTGCCACCAGCTCTGTGCGTGTGGGGAGTTTGCCTGTTCACCCAGTGTTTACACAGCTTTCCTAAGCGTGTGAATTTGTTGAGGCTGTCCCCTCCCCTGCGCTTCCTGGGACAGGCTCCAGGTAAACCAGAAACCTGTGATGGCTACCATGGAAGACAGATGGATAGAGGTTGCCGAAAGGCAGCCTGTGAGGGCTGATAGTCATCGGCGGATTCCCCGACGCCGTATGGGCTGCTTCTGCTGCTGCTCCTTTTGATCAACATGGAGTGGCGACAAGCGTCAGATGTTTATTTGGCAGAAAGAGATGAAGCTGGTGTCTAATTGCACAATATGGTAGCATAAGACAGCAACTACACATGTGGTCTTTAATTTTCATTTTTAATTATTTATACTAAAGAATTTGGCTTATACCTGCATATTTTGTTGAAAATACAAATTATCCATCCATCCATCCACCAACTTATTCTGCACAGGGTGATGAGAAGGGCTGGAACCAATCCCAGCCATGGGCACAAGCTTGGGGTGCACCCTGTATGGGATGCCAGTCCCTCACAGGGCACATACACAAATATAAGCATTTCAAGTTATTTCCATTCACCCCCAAGAAAACAATTTCAAAGAAGAAAAATATAACCTACTTGCAGATGTCTAACATCTGAAACAAATTTTACTGGTTTGTTGATGTTTTCCTTCCAGCAATCCTGACCAGAACAAGCAGATGGAAAATGGAGGGATAGATGGGTGAATGTTCCCCACAGGAGTTAGTTATATCAGTTAAAGTCAGAAAAGTGTGAACAAACAGCCATGTTAGACCTCTTCATGTCTAAAGCACCCGAAAAGTACGAGTCAATTCCAGACTAAGTGGTTTGTGTTATTTCGTCATGACAGTGATGTCATCACTGCCCACACACTTTGATATTTCTCATCCACTCCTGTGTCTCTATGGCCCAACAGCATCGTTTCTGTCCTCACATTCCTCTTTAATCAAATCATTAGGCATTCTGGAAGCATCATAAATGGGCATCACCAGGCGAACAGGCGCATTCCGTTGGAGAGGATATTGCTGGTGGTAATATTCATAACCCCATGAAACATAGGCATCCTAAAATTATGCTCTTGGAGAGATATGAGAAACATTTCATTTCCATAAAGCAATTTCTAGGAAAATGCATATTTTAGAGCAACCTCTAGGCTTTGAAAGTTCAAAGCAGAACAAGACATAATTTAATAGAGTCGTGTAAATCCCATGTTGGGCAAATACATGATGTTAATTTATCTAGTTTATGTCTTGGGGTTTGCATAATTCTTCCATGAATGATACAAATCAATTTACATATTGTTTTTAAGCCAAACCAGACAAAAGAATTGCTTCTGAAAATACTGCAATGTTACTAAATAAATAAATAAAATTACTGGATAGATTGCAATCAACATGTTGCTTTTCTATCAGTGCCATCAATTCAATATCAAGCGATAATGCTCCAAGCTCTTAAATACACAGTACAATTTATTGGACAGAGCAATAATACTCTCTAATAATACTAAGCTCCATTTATTTCAAATTTATTCCATACTTCTGTACCTCTGCAGTTCCTAGATTTGTCTACTTTGATATTTTGTGCATGCTTTTGCTTTGTTTTGAGGTAATTCAGGTACAGTATGTGCTACTGACTGGATGGCACAAGTGAGAACTTCTGTATACTGATGTACAAAAGGGAAACGGAGAATCTTGAATCTTGAGCTGGGATTCCCATGTCACTCGGGGAGGCCAGGGCTAGGCTGAGGTGCAGCCGACAGGAAGAAGACACTCACCACTAAGAGGGCGAAGAGGATGACCCCGCAGCTCCACACATCGGCTTTCCGGCCATCATATTTTTCTCCCTGCCGCGGGTCCACAGGCAGACAGAAACGGGGGTGCGGGGGGGCAGACATCAGACGGAGATTAGAGGCAGGAGCATTGTAAGGGTGATGATATCCCAAAGGGAGACTCTCAAGCGTGGCTGAAAGTGAACTCACCCTGATGACCTCCGGGCAGGCGTAGTGAGGCGACCTGTCAGGACAGGAACACAAGGCGTGTCACTCCTCTGTTTCATGCCAGGTGAACCCAGAGGTCCCAACAAAATGTAGTCTGTGGAATTTAAGCCTTTGGGTAGCCTGTGCACACATCTAGATTCGCTTAAGAAAACAGAGCTCATTAATCAGTGTAGGAAGCCCTGCAAATCAGCAATGAGCAGGTAGCCAAGGCCTAACAGTCACTGCAAAATGCCCAAGATCAGCCTTTGTGACTCCATAGCAACCAGCAGTCAGTAAGGACAACAAATCAATTTATTTGGCAAATCCCTGTAGCACACAATTCTAAAAATACAAACGAAAAATATTGTCCGAACCAAGCTGACCTGCTGGCTTTTGTATGTATGAATGTATGATAGGACATCATAGGGTAGAAAAATTAACTGGAATATCAGTCACTGCAAAGCACTGAAAAGAGAGAATCCATCAGGCCACAGGGGCCCAGCAGCAAAATCACTCTACAGACGACGGGATTTGAACAAGGAAGCATCCAAAACACAGGTACAGTACAGTGTCCTAACCCCACACAGGATATTTTTGCGTTTTCATTTTCCTCAATAGTCATTCAGCTCAGAAATATGCTTGGAATTATTCATTTTCTGATTATTCGTTGTCTGTCGCTGGGCTCTCATGTTATGACACTAAGGAAACACAATAGGAACATTTATAAGCAATGACAAAGTGCTACGTAAAATGTGAATTACAGGTCATTTGAGTTCTGCAGATGAAGAGCAAGCCCCTGTGCATAACTTACCCCACCACATGGAGTGGGGGCTCTCACTGACCCATAATGCAGTTGGCAGAGAAGCTTATTCCCAGTCATGTACTCTGGCTGCCTGTCTTCCTGTCATCCCATCTATCACCCAGTGGATGTTCAAGCCTTGAAGTTAGAATGAAAGATGTGACACGGCAAGACAGAGACCCCTGCACAAACTGCCTCGGCAGCCCTTATTCTGCGTGACATGTGGAGGACTTCTGGAAATAAGTCATTGGCACATAAAATATTAAAGAAAAATAAGCTTTGGTGATAAATCACACTGCATACCGAATTCTATTTCAAGACTCACGGCTTTTTAGACTAAGTTAACTTCCCAGCAAGTTCATCAAAAAGAAACAGAATTATTTAAAAAGGAAAACTTTCACTTGCTTAGTAGACTAAACAACAACCCCAAAGAAGGCTCACTTCAACAGAGAAGGACGCATGTTCTTTTTTTGGGTAACTTATACACATACAGACACGAAATCACTTTCCTAATCATGCGCTGATGTTCAGTTTTTCACTTGTCTAATAATACATGAAACATTCAAAAACTTGTATACCTTCAGGGTTTAGGCCATCGGTTCTTGGGGGGCAATTTAGCACAGCTCATCTGTTTCCTCATTTTAGCCGAAATCTCCAAGTTGTAAGCAGGGAGCAGTAAATTGATTGTAATGAGAAGCAGGGCATGATGGGACCTCTGTTATATGTTGAAAGCACTTCAGACATTATGCCGTGGTGTCTAACACAGGGTCCATAATGGAACGAAAGTACATTCATTTAATGGATAATAGTCATGGCTAAGGTGAACAGCATATAACAGATGCCATTTTGTGGGAAGAAAAAAAAATTATCCTTATGCTTGGTCATCAGAAATGGAGAGGAGCATTACAACATATTATCAGGAGCTGAAGGGCACTTTGACAGTAACTTACTTTTAAGCCTTACAATGGTTGAAAAAGGGCTGTACTCAAACCACGGCTGCTGCGGGGACAGGACTGAAGAATCAGAGGATAAATCTATATGCTCAAGATTTCAGAATTTGGGTTAGACCATCTGTTTTGCAGAAGCTTTAGCGTGGATTTGATGAAACACCAAATTAGATAAATGAACAGAACTCTACACTAATAGATGTATTGCTATATATTACTAAGTCGCACTATCCCCACAACTCTTAAATCCAGCAGGAGCTCATTATCCATAGAAAAAAGGGAATACATTTGTGTCAGAACAGTGGAAGGCAGGCAGGGTTAAGATGAATGTGTTTAATTAAAAACTGTCACATCTGCACTTAGAGACAGGCCGGCCGCAAGCATAGGGGTAATCAATAATCGCACCAAGTGCTTTCCTTTGGGCTCATGGCACCCAGGACCACAGTAGCTTCAAACATGTGGAAATGTAAGTTCTGGATGTGCAGGGAGTCTCTAACCTCTGTCCACACAATGCACAAAAAAGTAAGAAAATTATGGTTTTGGCAGTCACATTATCATGTGCTCAGCTCAGCAACAATAAGGCTGGACAAAAGAAGCAAATGTCTTTCTCCAACACATCTGTTAATGTTTTCCTTGTAAAAATATTGTGCATTTTTATATCAATTATCTGCTAAAAATGTTTTTTTGTTCTAGTGCTACATAAAAGTTAGGAAGTAAACGATGAAACCCATCTGTCACGTGCTTCATAAATAGTTCAATATGTTTTAATTAAAATATTCCATATTTAATAGTCATTTTCCTCAACAGTCTCTGACAGTTGCCAGTGCTTGATATTAAATGATCAATCCGATCATTTTAATAGATCGTAAACAAAAAGGGACACGGTAATCCTAAACAGACTCTTTATAAACATGCATCTCTGGGGGGATGGAATCAAGAACAGCCTTTTAAAGTCCCACAGCAAAGCTACGTTATGTCAGTGAACAGTGTTAAGAACATATAACTACCAATTTTCTAACTAAATAGTGACTCAAAACTATGGGTGACAAAAACAGATTGATTGTGTCTGCAGAAATCTACAGAGCATCCCAGAAATGTTTTTAACTTGGGAATCCCAAACCAGAGTCCAAGAACTGGTACCAGTTTGTGGCCAGTATTCGACTGAGCCGTGGAACACTCAGGGTTTAGCAGAGGGGCTGATTAATTTCCAAAAATAAACTGTATATTGTTAGTGTTTTACAGCCACTCAAATGTATATGTTCTTTAAAAAAATAGAAATGGTCAGACTTGTGAAATCGTCGATCTGTTGGCACAATACCCTTCCCCAAGGCTGAACGATTTCAGGAAAATATCTAAATTGTTTTCTGACAGATATTTTGATTTTACTTTTGACATAATTTTTCAAAAGTCAAGCTTCAGTTTAATATTCAATGTGCAATAAATTTAAAACATATGTAGCATAACTACATAAGATACAATCAAAATATTAAGCATTAATTACAGGGGGCAAGGCACACCATCTTGACTTTGTGTGTGTTTTTATACATATTTATTAATAATTGCACTGTGCCCATTCACCGTAAGTGACTGTAAACAAGACAGCTGGGCTATTGAACGTGAATAACTTACTTCCTTGTTTGAAATTAGAGAGAGCGAATATGAATCCACATTTGTATACATTTCTATACGTGCAAAGCGTGTTGAATATTTGTGGATCACTTCCTGTCTATTTGTCCGTCACATTAAATTTGTGACTTCCCTGCTATTTATTTGTGGATTTTTGTCATTCATGATAAGGCTGATATATAAAAAAAATCCATAAATATGAGGTGCAGCTCTGATATATATCATTATCGGGATATGAGATGACTTATATTGGGATATGAGATGACTTATATTGGGATATGAGATTTTGATCACATCACACAGCCCTAACTGACTCCATTCCTGCCCAGTCCCCTGCGTAATGGTAAAAAGCGTGGATGATGTAATTTAAAGATTTACTGTGGCACCACATTGTCACCTGTGGAATCACCTATTGCCCCTGGCTACACAATAATAATGAGGTTCCTTCTCTGCTACTTGCGCTGCCCCTTAGTGACAACCCCCTAAGCAAGTAAGAGCCATCTAAGTCGGACGATCAGAAACATGAGCGCAACACTGTGTTTGTTTGGTCACTTCAGCTTCCTGTGTTTCACAGCTCATTTGCTAGATTTAAACGATTGCAAAACCTGACAAAAATCACATAAAATACAAGCCCTGAGACCACTCTGAAACCACTATTGTGTACATCTGGTTTACTGTGAAAACAAAAATCAGTAAAAGAATGCATCTGTCAAATTTACTAAAATACAGTAGAACATCATTTAGGCACAAAACACACTCATCTGTTCTGGGACCAAATCTATATCCTGAGGATAAAATAATCCATGGGGACACACAAACTCTTTGATTCAGTCCTGTAAATGACACTTTGATTAATCCTCTTCCAATTAAATTAGGTATCCTCTTAACATTTAATTAAACCCAGTGATATTTCCATCTGATTGTCCTTTCAGATCTTGCATTATTCTGACATGCCCTATTCAATTAATAAACCCAAAGCTTTATAGTGCATTCTACAATTTTTATATTTTTGATAGAAAAGATTTTTTCATGCAGATGTATATTATATATTTTCAGCATTTTCCATGATTGTTTGGAGGTTTTGCCACTGTGGGTGACAGTGGATAGCAGGTGTGCAGAGCAAGGACCCAGAGTTAGCTGAGGCTTCTAATCTATGAATTCAAGCCCACATCAAGATGACACGCCATAGACAGGGGCCATAGAAGGAAATGATAGCTCAGCTCTAAAGCTGTTTGACGACAACTGAATGATACTTCTTTCCATAAACTATTGTGTCCATTCATGGTGCGCATGATCCCACCATTGTTACTACTGTCATCTTCATGAGAAGGGCTCACTCACCCACAGCTGGTTTCCAAGAGACTGTCCCCGACCTGCAGGGAGGCCATGCCAAAGTCTGCTATACGGATGTTGTTCTTCTCGTCCAGAAGCAGGTTCTCTGGCTTCAGGTCCCTGTGGCTGTGAGGGAACAGTGTGAGAAGAGTGAGTTTGGTGGGACACATGCAAGGTTTAAGGTATGCAGACACTACAGAACATGACCTGCGTGACCAACCTCATTCAATCAGAGCGACAATATACATTTTGGGTCCTCTACGGCTCAGCAGAATACCTAATCAAACTGAGATGTCCACCTTACAAAAGCAACAAAAGTGTTCAAGACAGCCTATTTCACAGAATGTCGAAGGCATATCTAGGGATAAGATCCCTGCTGTTTTTACATTAACAAACCATAACAAGATTTGACAAGATGTTTAGAAAATAATTTATCCCACTCTCATTCTCTATTAAATGGTGACTTTAGTATATAGAAGATGAATCCCCAAAAAAGGTTTGCAGAGATTAAGTACAATTTGGGTTCATGTTCTATCATAAATTGAATGTGAACATAAGTTGAGGTTCTCTTAATTGTAATTCATCCTTACACTACAAGCTAAACACGTCCTATACCTGTTGGGGAGAGCTCCTTGGTCTTAGGTGCTCCTGATTGCATATCCAGGTATTATCATGCTGTGGTTAAGACTCATATTGAGATAACAGCTGTATATTCCTACTCTGATTTTGTGCAGCTTAAAATATGAGAAAGCTTTTAAACTTCCTTTAAAAGGACAGCACTGCCACTTTGACTGATCAGCCACATCTGCTCCTGTCTGTCCTAGATGCTGTCAAACTCACTGAGATCACAGACGGCAAATAACTGGCAGCGAGGTTCAATTAAAGTGGTTGGCTGCGCATGCTGATGGTGGCATTCATTCAGCCCCCTGGATTAACAAAGGTGATAGTCCATCCTCTGCCTATTGTCTTTAAAAACATCTGGTATCTCCTCAGTGCTTGGGAAGCTGAGAGCAGCCACAACAAAGTGTGTCATGATGCTCCCACTGTGTTCATGTTGTACTCAACGGGAGGGTGAGGTGCTCCACAAGCAGAGTACAAGTTACTCATAATTAGCAAATGCATCTAATTACAGAATCAACCAACCACAACTGATTAGATAAGCTTTCTTTTGTTTTTCTCATGTCATTTGTGTCAGTTCTTCAGTCTATATCAACACATTAATACTATCTGCAATCTTCTGCCTGCCAAGACATTCATGAGTTATATAACAAATGTTTGCTGTAGAAGAGGCTGACAAAAGCTGCTAAATTAGTGTAAATTATAAAGATCTGTGTTTTGCTTCGACAAGTTCCAGTGCTTAATTTATGATGTTCACTTTTTAAACAAAAACATTTTTTTCTTCCAGGAAATCTCAGTGACACCACAGTGAACAGGCGTTGGTCTGACAGAAGCGTCCCACTCAGCTGAATCTCTGTTTAATGGTGTTTGATAGGAGGCACCTCATGGAACTGTATATTTACATGTGTTGTATTTGGTCAGAAGGGGATCTCGCCTAGAATTCACCTTCAAGTTTCTTTAATCAGCATTTCTTTAATCAAACTCTTGTGGAGCTCAGCTTGACATATATGTGTAACCTTTTCAAACACTGAACCAAACCGACGCCACTTGGGAACCTGAGTCGAACTTTAGTCGCACTTTTAGATGGTCTCACAGCTGGAAGCTCTTGGGAAAGGCGTCGCTGGGGAGGGTGAGAGTTTGGGTTAGGGCTTCTCACCATGTCCCACACAGCCTCAGCACTCAGGAGCTGTCTTCAGGACATCAACTGGCTCAGAAAGTTAATGGGCTCAAAACTGAAAGGAATGCTCTGTACCTGCAGACTGTCAGCCATTAGCGACTGAAGTGGAAATGAATACGTAATATGATTCATTCAGGTAAGATGGAAGTCCTGAATGTTTCCTGCTTCTTCACTTAGTCAGCTATGCTGTATTATAATTGCAATTGTCTGTATGATTTAAAGCTTTCTGCTGGGATAAAATGCAATACATATGCAATACATAGGGAGATTCCATTCTTCATGTTTCCAGGTCAAACTGATGATCCTTGCAGCAGCATACCCTCAAGCTTAGGTAAACTGAAACAGACCTGAGACACTACAAGCCCTATTACTTGCTAAAACATTTTATCTGGGTGTTAGTACAAATTTTTGTGTTTTATTTAATGAATTCTGTGATGGCCAGAAACTGCAATTACGAGTAATTAAAGGAACACAGGTCTTACCCAATTCATGTACAATGCATTTAATTTCCTTAATATTTCCTGGGTTCTTTTACAGACCTATTACTTTTCAAATTCAAAAAAAAAAAAATATCCTGACAATCTTATTTGTGCTAATAAAACTCTCTGGTGCACATAAAAATAAACAATGTAAATGCATACAAATGATCCTGAGGGTCATTCCTGCCTGTGATATCCCCGTTCTATGTAGCTAATTCATCATTTGGCTATATGCTGTTCCCACAAGCATGACCAGGATAAATGGTTAGAAGACGGATGAATAAGAGAATACCATTTATTGTGATATCATTATGACATTGATAGATCAATATAGTCTATATCTCTTTGTAACAGTGTGAACCAATCAATATGAGAAGTGTTAAGCACATACATTCTGATGCCCCTACATTCAGTAAAATTCTGAATTATCCTCTTGTTCATAGGAATGTTACAGCATTAGTGCTTCATGTTGCTGAACTTCTCAGAATTAAGCAGAAACAGATATAAAACCAATAAGGAACAGACATGTATCTCACAACAGTAAATGTTTCCCATCAGAGATGTTGCGAGTGACCTATAGTCATCCCAGTGGTGCTGCAGGACGCAGAGTCCGGTGGACGCTTACTCAGGTTGCGAAGAAGGCTCAGTACATAGTTCCTCACCATATGGAGTGACTGTGACAGAAGTCCAACGCCGACATGATCTGCCGAAAGAACTTCCTGGCTTCCTTGGGTGTTAACCTGCCCTTCTTTACCAGGTAGTCAAACAGCTCCCCCCCTGACACGTGCTCCAGGACCAAATACCTGGACAGAAATAAAACAATTAAGAAAGGCACCCAATTTCCCCACAGATGACGGTTTCATTTTCCCATGCTGTTACTGGTATCTCTGAGAACTTCCTCATACCTATCTGTTTTCCATGATCATTGTTAGATCTTTAGAATTGGCAAACTGAATGTCACTTTATTTGAACCCAACCATTGCCCCACATAAGTGAGAAGCCTCTTCACTGTTTATTAGACAGTCTTACACTAGGTTTGGGTGATATGACCTCAAATCGATATCACAATTAATTGAACATTTTGCCTCGATTACGATTAATGAACGATTATTTTGTTTTTGTTTTGTTCGTTTTTTGCCCTCACATTTTATTGACAAGGTCTGTACTGTAAATATGCTCAACTATAAAAGCTGAGATTTCTTTTTCTACTGAAAGACTGTACATTTTAACTTTATGATTTTACTGAAGGAACTGAAGGAAACACACACAGATGAAGCATTATGGTTATTCACTTAATACTGTATTTCAAACAGCTGAAATCAAGGCAGAAACCCCTTGAAATGAAAATGTGAAAATACAGTATACTGTAATACAGTAAGGCACTGTACATAAAATACAGCTTAGTGTAGTTTCGCTACTGCATCTTGTTGGCTCGTTTTTATCATAAACTTTGATGAGTCTATATTCATAGTTGAGAGAAAATAACTCTTTTCCCATCGTGTTCCCTGTGCATTAGCTTCAGGTAGATTGCCATAAGCAAACAGGTAACCGCAAGGCAAAGTAGGCAAGTAACAAGAAGAATTACCGTAATTTTAATTTGTCATGTATAAAAAGACTTAAAATAATTCACTTTCAGTAATCAAGTAGTCATCTTACAGTGTTCATTTTAACAGTATTTTTGCAGGAATGATTCTGTCCCAAGCTTTTTCATCCATACAGTATAAGCAATTGATCACTATAACCATGATCATTATAAACAGCTTCCACTGTACTTTAAATATTACTGGTTTTGAAATCGATTGATTTTCCACAGTGTTTACATTTGACCTCTTTTTGTTCGGTGTCATCTTCACTAAAGCCACAATATGTCGAAACGACAGACACAGCATTTTTCTGCTCGAGTTGGTCAGCTTACTCGGTATTTGAGTTTGCCTCCATGCTGCTTCCATGTCACAGACTGGACAGGGCAGAGTCACGTGACAGCGCACGCTTTAATATGTTTTTAAGGGGATAGTACTCGAAGACACTCTGGGGAAATATTAATAGATTTTTTTTTAGTATTAACAGAATTTTTTAAAAATGAAGTAACCGACATGGGTTCCTTCTAGTATTGAATGTTGGTTTTGATTAATCTTCGATTAATTGCCCAGCCCTATCTTACACAGAGCATGACTAGTCCTAAATTTTAATCCTAAAATTGTAGATATTCAGTTTTATAGGCATTTTTTAACTACCTATAGCAGTGCTTATCATCTTTGTCTGCTACAAAGCCACTCACAATAATGGGTGATGTAATCAGCTAAGGTCAAAACTAGCACATAATTGCTGATGGCACAATACACCGAGACAGACAAGATCCCAAAGTGTAATCCCATCCTTGCTAAGGAAACAGTATGAGATAGAACCGATGACGCAGACAAGTGGATATGCCGCTTTTAATTCAGTAACAACTGACAAGGATGCAGACGAGCAACTACTGGCAGAGGAGTCATTTACACAGCAAATTCAGTATCAGTAAACTGTTGAATTAACTGCCAATTTTGGAGCATAAAGCATGAAAGTAGAACATTTCTCCCCCAGCCAAACATTTCACAGAAACGACAGAGCTATTTATCTATGCCAAGAGAATATAACACATAAAAATATATAGATAACTGAATGAATCAGAGCAGCAGCATCTTTATCAATTATTAAAGGCCGTATTTAAGTAAAACTGCAGGAGCGTGCCTGGAAATTGAGCAGTAAAACTAGTCTGGTATTTATGTAAATCGGCACATGCATATGCATGAAGTTATAAGAGAACAGTGTACTGTACAAATACAAAAAAGGAAAAACGAATTAGGCTAATATTTGAGATCATTTCTGGGTGGTCATTTATTATTAGAAATCTTGGTAATAGCTAGCATTTAAATATTGATACAGAATGAGCAGGATGCCACTCAGTAAACAGTCTTTTTGTGACAATATTGGCAAAATAAAAATATATTTTGTAACTATATAATATTTGTTAGCGTTAGGTTTTATGAACAACACATTACTGTTACTATGTAGCTGTACAAGTTAAGCTTTGCTAAATATGGAAACGTAAATTCTTGCATATCAACACTATCATGTTAACAATACCTATACCTCATTATTTCACAGGTGTAATTTGTTCATAGATTTGGCACCTAGAAATAGCACAGACTGAAATATTTAGAAGCTTTTCCCATTATTTGTTATAGGAAAAATTATAATTTGTTGCAGGTCTATCCAAGTAACCCCAATTAATCTCCCCAAAATATCCATAACACTCAAAAAAATCTATTTCAGCATGATAAAGAATGTTTTAAACACCAATCACCTAATTAGCAAATAGTGAGTGAAGTAATAATATAAATATGGATGTCTGTTTTTATATGCAGTCTTTTTTACAGTACCATACATTACGTGTAATAACAGCAGTAAACATTTCATTTATGTGTTGAAAAACTTATGTCAGACTATATCATTATGTGTTTGAGTGATGCTCCAGTGTCCCTCGTAAGTGTTTGGCTAATTTGTAAACGAGATGGCCACATCATACCGTGTACATAATTTTTTTATCAACCTACAATGAGAACTGCTGCCTATCAGTATTGAACTGATTCTGAACAGATTTGCATTTACTGGAATTTACCCCATTAAAGACAAGTTAATTAGGTTTAGGGACATGGAGACCGGAAACATTGAACAAACAAATGGCAGTAGTTGCAAAGTAGTGTGTGCAAACTAGTGCTCGGGGGAGATGAGACTCCAGCTGAAGATGCTTCTCAACTCTGTCAAGTATTTGTTCATAGGAGCTGGGCCTCATTGTTCAGAATGGAGTTCATCTCTGTTTTCAAAGATAGAGCTTAAGCTTGTTCAGCCTACCAGCCTCCTTCACCTTGTTATTAAGGAAAGAAATGCCAAAATACTTTCCTGTACTTTCATTTCGATTCCTTCTGTGTTGTCATGCCAGTCCAGCATATCCTTCACAGCAAGGTACCATTACTACAGGACTGGTGACAGTACTGCCCCCTACAGTGTCCCTGTGTTGCTGGAGGACCAGCATCTCTAATATCTTCATTATATAAGATGGTATGTTGTGATTAGGAGTATCGGAGAATCCCTTCTTGTGCACAGAGTCTATAAATGAGTTTTGTAGTCATAGAAACAGGTTTAACATGTATTGCACATTCTCTGATAGAAGGGACACACTCGGGGTTCAAGTACTCTAGGAATGATGCCATCAGACCCTGCTACCTTGCCCATGTCCATCTATCCTGACTCACTTCCAACCTGGCCAGAAGAAACAATCCGACCTGCCACAGAGGTCGTGGCTGAAAGGGAAGGTCAAGGTGGACTTTGCAGAGGAGGGTTGGCCAAGACAGGTTACTCTGTGAGTGCCCCCTGCTGGGCTGAAGATGACTATGTCAAACCTACTGAAGAACAAATTTAACTCCTCTAATCGTTCTTGATTTCTTGCCATAGTGGTGACTTTCCACATCCTTCAATGTGATATTCTCCATCTTGTGTTCTGTCCTGCCCGATGTCCTCGCCATGCAGTCTCAACAAATTCCAGTCTGTCATCCCCCAAGCGGTCCTACAGAGACTCCTTTATTTGAGGTAACCTCATTCTCACAGTCGACGGTGTGAGGCTGCCAATGAATTACCAGGGGCCATATTACAGAAACTTAACATATCTTAACTCTTAAAATTTTTCCTGGTATTACAGAAGCAAATCATAAACAACTTTAGGAATCCTGTCCCATCTTACTTCATCCTATCTAAACAGGAATATGTGACAGTACTGCCCCTGTCAGGTTAGAAAATCAAAAAAGTTAACTCAACATTTTACCTATCAACCAAACGTTATTTTTCTCATGCTGTGGAGCTGTTTTGTAACCCATTAATTTAAGTTTTTCACAAAAAAAGAGCATTCATAATTAAGAAATAATAATAATTATATACCACCTTGGGCCCTATTTTCCACCACCGCAAAGCACAACGTAAAGCAATTTAGCAAATTTCGTAAATTTGCGCATTACTCATTTTCATGCCATACGTGCATGTCGTCAAAACAGCAAATGATTCTGCGAGAGGTGTTTTTTAAACGAGGCGTGGCCGGCCTCATTGTCGGCGTGTTGCTATTTAAAGGCAGAGAAACGACATTGCACTTTTGGCCAACAAAAACTACATCTATAGTCAGTGGCGCATTGTGAAACGGCACGTTTAACCGACATGGGTTTTAGAAACATGCAGGTGCATGACGTTGGTTACATATATATATATATATACACACACTCACCTAAAGGATTATTAGGAACACCATACTAATACGGTGTTTGACCCCCTTTTACCTTCAGAACTGCCTTAATTCTACGTGGCATTGATTCAACAAGGTGCTGAAAGCATTCTTTAGAAATTTTGGCCCATATTGATAGGATAGCATCTTGCTGTTGATGGAGATTTGTGGGATGCACATCCAGGGCACGAAGCTCCTGTTCCACCACATCCCAAAGATGCTCTATTGGGTTGAGATCTGGTGACTGTGGGGGCCATTTTAGTATAGTGAACTCATTGTCATGTTCAAGAAACCAATTTGAAATGATTCGAGCTTTGTGACATGGTGCATTATCCTGCTGGA
>JAODKF010000009.1:25537320-25567044 GCA_026779585.1 Mormyrus proboscirostris
ACCACACCCCTAAATGCATTGAAGCAACTGCCATGTGATTGGTTGATTAGATAATTGCATTAATGAGAAATTGAACAAGTGTTCCTAATAATCCTTTAGGTGAGTGTATATATCATGGCCAAGTTACTAATTTGTTCCCTCGTTTTAATTAAATCATGGCTACATTTTACTCTGGGAACCAATTAAGAAAATGTTATATTATGCACGATATATATCATTTTTATCATTATGTCATGAGCAGGGCTCCACAGGAAAATGCAAGTAGTGAGCATCCAAATTATTAATTGCTGTTGCCACCTCGGTTAAATTGCGTCATTTGTTCATTTATTCATTCATTCCTATTTTGGCCACTTCATTTGACAATCAAAAATTGAAAAAATGAAGTGCATTTATCTGTTGTACCACAACGAGTAGAGCCCAATGCCACCGGGTTAGCCTCTCCAAAGCTGGTTGTAGTTGTGCAGGTATCTGCAGGATCATAGCGTGGTGTAACCTGTATCTACTAACAAGTGTTTTTTGTCATCAAACTGTAACACATCTTTAGAGTCTGCCATAGGCCTGTGAATGAATAATTTCCACCCGTTGATATTTCATTGGCTGCGTAAAAGCAATAAAAGAGCAGCCATACAGATGAAATTATTTTAGCAATAGCTAACGCTACGTGGTGGCCAGTGAAAGTTAGGACAGCTTAATGGCTATCCTAAAGTTCTGCGGAGATTTTATTAAAAATTTTGGGAAGTTAGGAAGCTCTCAAGTTAGGAGAGGAACAATGACTTAGGAACTGTTCATCTGTAATGTGATCCCTAAATCATACCCTAACCCTACTTACCATGGTTAACAAACGGTTAAGATAAGAAATGCAAGTTAAGAAGTTCCTGTAATATGGCCACAGGTGTACAAGGAAAGGGCAGGGTAAACTTCATGAATCCTCCAGTCTTGCATAGAACATAGAAAGTCCAAGGTCCTATCGTCCCTTGTCTTGTATTTTACATACTGTGTGATGTTGCTCAGTGTATTACAGTGATAGGTGTGATTAAAGTCAGCAGAGTTCACTATGAAAATGCTGGTGTGTTGTGTTAACGGGCAATGAGAGACAGACGTGGATTAACTCATGTGCAGCATCCACATGGACCGATGGTAGCTTGACAAGAACGAGGGAAACTACTGCACGAGTACTCTGACAAGAATAAGGGAAACTACTGCACGAGTACTCTGACAAGAATAAGGGAAACTACTGCACGAGTACTCTGACAAGAACAAGGAAAACTACTACACAAATACTCTGACAAGAACAAGGGAAACTACTGCACGAGTACTCTGACAAGAACAACGGAAACTACTGCACAAATACTCTGACAAGAACAAGGGAAACTACTGCACGAGTACTCTGACAAGAACAAGGGAAACTACTGCACGAGTGCTCTGACAAGAACAACAGAAACTACTGCACGAGTACTCTGCTCAAACCCAGCAACTCAAAATCCAGACAGAAAATTGCCTCTTTCAGTCACATGCTCAGCATTACAGCACTTCAGATTGTATCCAACCTCCTTTAGCCTTTTCTTTTTTTTTCTTTTTACTCCTGTTGGCATAAGCTGGAAGTGCTCCAGTACAGTCCAGTGTGGTCCTTTCTGTGAAGCGCATTAAGCTGTACTCCTGGTATCCCCTTTGGCTCCTTTCCAAGGCAGAGTGCTTGTCCATTTTGTTCAGAAGCAATTTCATGTTCCCCATAATCAGCGTAGGCAGGACGGCCTGGACTTCGTTTTTCCTTCAGGTTTCACTCACTCCCTTTAATCCCTAAACCACCCCCCCCATTTGATTCCAGCTCCAGGTGGGATACCCCATACTGCTCCCAGTGTGTACAGCACTAATTTTGTACATACATTGGCATAATTTAGATGGTTTGCATGTTATATAAAAAGAAAATGGACAAAGCAAAGTGCACAGTACAGTACTGTTTGTTTGTTTAGAAACTGGTAATAAATAGACATGTTATTGTTCAGGCTAGCAGACTTATGAGCTGAAATTAGGGGTGCTCAAGTAGCCCATTATTTGCAATTTTTCACATTTGCAGGTGACTGTATAATGAAACAAAAACAGAAGAAGACGAAGAAGCAGTAAAGCAGCTACAAATAGCAGAAAGTATGGGGATCTGCTGGACAAGGAGGTCAACTACAGCACCTTCAAGAAATAGCAAAAAGGTACTGGAGGCACTGCTTGTCTACAATGTTTGTATCTCTTGAATCACCATAGTGCATTTTTGAGTATTACAGGCTTAAAGTATTGTAACCAGGCCTTAGAATCCCACTATATGAACTTCTTGTTGGACTGTGCTTATTATCAGCTGGACTGATGCCGGACTGTTTTTTCATTTTCTTCCTGGTGTCTTTCCCTTTCACTTCCATTGCACCATCACAATAGCCACTATTCTTCACTATAGGTTCTGCAAATTGTGCCCCAAAAATAACCATATCTGAAAGTCACTGGCATCAGTACTCTTCCCTATGGCAACCAAATGAATGGGCAACTGGGCTTGAAAACAATTTTTATAAATAAATCCAAAAATTATGTGATATTTGCTGCTTAATTAGTTTAGACGCCAAACCTGAGAAGCATCTTTACTTGTTTTTCCTCATTTACTCAGGTATTTCCTTCATTTAAATAAGTTACCTATACATATACTAGTAGAACTGGTGGCTTAAAAAAGAAAATGTAAGAAGAAAATAAAATGTTCAATATTACAATAGTGATTATTTTACAAAGGAGTGAAAATGTGTGTTTAAACGCCAATATTTTTTTTAGTAAAAAGCTATTTCAAAGTTACTTCTCTAAAATACAGGAGGTACTATGCCCTCTGCCTTGATGGACCAATTGCTTCTGACATAAACCTTTGGGATTCATTTTTAAAAATATATTATAGGCCATTTCACAGCAGACATATAAACAGAACAAAGCTCTGAACACACATTTCTAGAAAATAGTTAAATATCCTGCTTGAATGACTTGAACTCCCTTTCTCAAAAATGTGGCATTTAGGAGCAGAGAGTGATACTTACAAATATTTCTTATTTTCATAGACATCATGCAGTTTTAACACATGGGGGTGTTCAATGAGCTTCAGAATAGCTATCTCACGCTCCACCTGCAAAGAGACAGTCAGAGACGTGAAAGGGAGACGGGTTAGAATATGTTACTCAGAGTCAGCCTGAAGCATTTCCTTGATGAAAAAAGATCAAAATGTGAACAATTTGAAGCCCGGAGGCGTTCAGTGGGAACACTCATGACTTACTGACTGTGGTCCATGTCAATGGCTTAGACATCATTCAGAAGCGCAAAGCGCTCAGTGCTTCACAACTCCATAAACACGTGGCAATATGGAGCATAAACGAGTGAAATATCGAGTAAGGTGAAGCAGGTAAGCTTGTGAGATCAGCAGATCATAGATGTTTCCCTGCGGAGCCGGCGCATATCATGCATTGTGGGGGAGAGCAGCGCCAGCCTGGACTGGGCCACCTGTCCCAGCATGTCCCAATGACCACATAATTAAAATAATTAACCACACACAGAGTGCGCCACCCACATTTATTACGGCAGAATAGCTATGATCACAATGCAATTAATACGGTAATGCTTTGCATTATGTGCACCTTCATAACGCATTCATAGAACATTCAGTGCACCTGCATTCACAATGCATTCATAGAACATTGAAGTACACCTTAACGTCCCAACATCCCTTAACAGCTTTAATATATATAACAATCATTACATGATTATACAATTATGATGTTTATGAATGTTTTATGAATACAGTGGTACCCCAGTACTCAAACTCATTAGAATTCGAATTTCTTAAAAGTTGAACCAACCAGTTTGGAATAAAAAGACCTAGAACTCCATCTGAATCTCAGAATTAGAACTGTGAACGCCGACCTAAGATGACATGTACATGAGGGGAAAAAAGTCACGTGGCACAGCTCTCAGTGGAAACAAAGGGTAATGCTTCAGTCTCAGCCTCGCATTCGCTGTGATAGCATCGTGTTTTTTTTATTTAAAATATTAGATAGTACAGTGTACATCATGTCATTTTGGTAGCCATTGCACATTGTTTGGATACATTTATTTTTTTACTTTACAAATTACTGTTTTGATAAATGCACTTAGATGTGTTTAGTATAGTATATGCTCTTCTTGTTTTATCCTGTTCATTTTGTGTTTAAATGCAAAAAAAAAAAAAATGAGGTTTATTTTTTTGGGGACCGGTAACTAATTAATTAGTTATTTCTTATGGGGAAAATTCGATCACAACTTTTTAGGATTCGAACCTGAGTTCTGAATGGATTAAGTTTGAGTTCACTGTACTTAATGAAGAGATTATGAAGGTGCACTGAATGTTTTACGAATGCAATATAAAAGCATTATGAAGGTGCAGTTAAAGCATGTTGCTATTAGTACTAACTTGTAGAATTCCTACCAATTTAAATCGTTGCGTTTTTGCTGCATTAAAATGCCATACTGTATAGTAAGACTTAGATCCTCCTGGAACTGATAACAATAATGATCCCCAGTTTTGCCAAAAATGTGAAAAGCTACAGATGGTATCTTACATGGAAAACAATGCGCATTTCCAACCTATACAGTATATACTCAACCACCGCACCGCCTTGTATTACAATATTGTGCTACAGTTACGGTACATCTCATCGCAGGATTTAACAGCAAGTGCACTTCAGTCTATAACAGTCTCCAAGGCAGGAGAAACGGAGTTTTTCATGCCACATACAAATCTCACTGCAGGAGAAAATGATCATCTTTGGAATCATAATATCAATATAGCTTAGCTAATCAAGTTAATCCTGTTCTTGTAGGGGCTGTGTACTAAGTCACACCTGGCTCATTACCTCTGCTTGAGAAACATGACCTAATATTATACTGGGTCAACAGAAAGACCCCAACAGCTAGAACCAGAAGACACAGTCTTGCTGCAACATATACTTTATTAGCTACTTTGCGCTAAATATTTCATTTCGCTCCAAAGATATGCAGAATGTCTAAAAGGTGGCGTTTCCAGTGATTATTGTTCATTAATATTAGCCTCATCTCCAGCAGTGAGTGAGCACCTACTGTATATTCAGCAAAACATCACCAGAAACACAAAGAGCAGAGAAGAAAGAGCGGAACACTACATAAACAAGAATATTTTCAGAAGCACAAAGAATTCCCCTCCCTTTATTTACCACCCCATTGCAGTCTTATGGTGACAGTTCCCATTTCTCATCTTTGAACAGCAACCACACTAGAGCTATCTACACCCTGATGTAAATAAATGTGCAGCTAAAATCATTTATCGGTGTATGAAATTAATTATGCAGTGGAGAGATCATTATTAAAAGTACCGAGCATTAAATGACTTCATATTTTAATTTTGACTAACATGTCAGAAGAGATATGACAGGGCAATGCTGAAAGATGGGATATCACAATGTAATGATTTTCAGAGGAGTCACCAATCCACAGAGTTTGTAATGGTTCCCTATTCAGTACAACAGCATTATATATAACATATGATGTAGCATTACAAACACTATGCCAATAAAGCAGCGGAGGCCAATCTTATCCCCAAAACGCCGGTGTGTATGCAGGTTTGTGGGGTAACCTTTAGGTCAGCTGTTCAAACCCAGGTCTGCGGACTCTTCAGCCAATCAGTCCTCTAATTAGTGATCTAATTAGGGAGCTGCGGCGAAAACCCACATACACAGCGGCCCTTTGCGGATAAAGATTCGCCACCCTTGCAATAAAGTATCATCACAGGGTCAGAAACTGAGTCTGGTGCTCCCTTATTCACAGTTTCACGTTCCTCAGTTTCAGTTACCCATGGTCAATTGAAAATAGCAGAAATGGACAATTCATGAAATTTAAACTGCACACCATTCTACGTAGCATAATGAAATCTTGCAGTGTGCCACCTGGAATGCGAATCATCCCTTTGTCATCTTATCTGTTTTATCAGTCTGTCACAGTATCATAATGTTTGTGTTCAAGTAACCATTTTAAAATAATAATAACAACAACAACAACAACAATAATAATAATAATAATAATAATAATAATAATGCAATGGCCCCCATCCTGGGTTGTTCCCCACCTAGTGCCCGTAGCTTCCAGGATAGGCTCCGGACCCCCCATTACCCAGAACGATAAGCAGGTTGGAAAATGGATGGATAGATGGATGGATGAATGGATGGATAATAATAGAACTAATGCTTTAAATTGTATTGAATCCGTTTACATGTGTTGTGTGGTTTGAGGTAATTCTCAAGCATCAATATGAGAGAGTATGTTCTATCCCTGCTGCATCCAAATTATTTACCCATTCCGTACAGATCTTCGGGGTCTGATAACTGTAACTGGCATTAATCTGTCAGTTTGAATTTGTTCTCTTACTGTTGTTCTTGTACCTTTAATTATGCTAAACCTATAACAATGTGTACTAAAGTAACGGAACTAAGGTAATAGCACGGAACTGTTGTTCCGACGTCCACAATTATTGAGACACGTTTAGAAGTAAAGCACGTTTTCACTTATCCAGTTCACTTGCTGTTGGAACCAGTTTGTGTGCTCGGCATCTGACTTTCAGTAAAGGGTTAAATCCTTCCGTATGCAGCCAACGAGGTATTTGTTTTAATTAAGTTTTAGTAGAGTTTAAGTTGTATTTAGCCATGTAAATGTAAATGCTAACTGAGGTTCGTGTTAACTGTATATGAATTCTCTAAGCTGTCTTTATTGTTATTTATGTTTATATTTCATTTGAATTTCAGTGTTTGTCAGCTAATAGTGTAAGTAAATTTGTTTAATTTTGTGTTTCCGTATCTGTATTTAGTTCTCACGTCTGCCATGATGGTGACATTCGGAATAACCCATCGGCTCAGTTAAATGCAAAGGACTCTTGTCCTCGTGTCTTACTGGAGGGAGATACAATAACTAACATTAAATCTAACTAAATATGACATTTATAGAGGGAACAAGTAATTTATCAATAGTTTACACTGATTTTTGACATGCTCTAGGCTGAGCAAGACAGATGGAAAAATTTATTTACTTGAGGTCTCATGCAAACTGAGTGAGAAAAAAAATCTATTACTATTATTGCTATTTAGTCTGTATAGAGCAGGGTTCTTCAAATCTGGACCCCAATTCCAAATCAAGACCTTGTTTTCAGTTCTCCCACATAGATACATTAGTTTAATAATTACTGATTCTGATTGGTCAGAGGCTTAACACCTGGCTCACAGGTAAAGGAAGGCTGTAAAACCAGCAGAGCTCAGGCCTCGAGGACCGTGATTTGAATAACAGGGGTATAGGGTGTATGCTTTTCATTGCTAGGTCCATGCTCAGACCTGCTGTCAGATGCAAGATGAACAATATTTAATGGCGTGCGATTAAACACACACGCCAACTAAATGATACTTTCCACTTTTGTTTTGTTAATTTAAAGCAATTTTTATGTTTGTAATTTCAGATGGAATCACATTATTATGCAATTAAATAAAATTCCAGTAGCAGGCAGAGATGGGGTTGTGGAGTGGGTTACAGTAACCGAGTGTTGCAGGCAGTGTAGCTGTTTGAGGGTACACTATAGCAGATAGCTGGGTGTCTGGGCTGCGTCTGAGTGTGAAGGAGCAGGGGGTGAGATCTTTCCCACTCTATTTTTGCCAGGGATGTTTCCTTCCCCTGACAGTTTACTGTTCTCGTGTTTGTAATCATTTATTTTGATTCCAGACAAAATTTAATTTCCAGTTAATATGCCACGCTTTTCCCCTCCAGCAATCCACAGTGTGTTTGATGTAACAAAATGCAGAACACAATGTCATCTCCAGCCCCAAACCTTCTGTTTTTTCCCCGCATGTTGCTTGTTAGATGATGAGAACCACATGGGGGTCGGCGCTGTGGTAGGAAAGCAGCGTTTTTGTGACACCACTCCCATTATGTAATGCGGCGCAGAGGAGCATGCCTGAAATCTGCCACGTGCTACCAAATAAGTCCAACTATATTAAGTGTGACAAGTGACATTAAGGAAGCTGCACCTCCTGTACTGCTGCTCTGCATTCTACCTCACACTGATTCCTGTCTTAGCCCTTCCTCTCTCTTCCTCCATCCATACTGTTAGCCTTGTCGTCATATTGCACAGATAACAAGGCCGCCATTGCGGGCCATCCATACGACAGATTAAAGAAAAGAAAAAAAAAAACACACATCGGTGGGTGGCTTGCTGCGGCCGTTTAATGATGGTTGCCCTTAGCAGCTCGCTAAGTTTGCATAGCTTATTAACACCGGAAATGTGGGACAACCCTTGTAACATGGCACAAGACTGATGGCTGCACAGCAGGCACAGCTGTATAAACAGAAGAACAGCAATGGGGGCAAAGCAGGGTTAATAACGTGAGACACCTGCGGCAGCAATGCGTGGAAAGTGGACAGAACCTGCCAATTCTCACTCTATCTCTTATTACAACACGCAGCCGATTCTCTGTAAGTATGTTGAGAAGTTTCTTGGAATGCCAAATCTATGGGAGTTAAATGTGAGGAGCAAATAAAAAACTAGCTTAACTGGAGAAAGACTGAATATATGATTAAGTAATAAAAAGAAAGTCAATTCAGAGAATCATTATGGGTTACCAGTCATAGCATTCAAGCTAACCTGAGAAGAAGCATGAGCTGAGTGAGGTCTGCTTTCTCAGCAGAGTGTGATTCTGGGAGGACCTCTTAAGAAGGCTGCTGCCTCACTCAGGGAGTTTCTTTTGTTTGGTTTGCTGATGTTCATTCCACCTACACTCAACAAAAGTAGTAGGAGGGATAGAAGCCTAAAGTGACTCAGTTTCCCAGAGGTTAAATATTTATGGTATGGCTGAGTTATTTTTCTCAATATCATAAAAAAACTATTATGGGGCATATGATTAGCATGTTTGCCCTTTCAAATGGCAGGAGCCAAAATTGGTTTTGAAATTGAGTGCGACAGGCCTGGGGCGATACATTAAAATCCTTCGGAGGAGAAACATCCAATAGCTGCGACGCAGAAGATGTTATCCAGATGGGATTCCTGGAGACAGCACTGGGGAAATTACCTCAGACCTTCACCCATTTTTACCGAAGGAAACATGCAACATTTCTATACGACCAGCCAGATTCAGAACCTTCAAATAAAGTCCAATGTACCATGAAGGAACATGATATTGTGGTCACCCAACCACAGATAAGTAGAAATATATAAGGTTAAAGTTATTGGGAACTAATACCAGTGACAGCATAGTGATATTGTAGTGTTGCCCGAAGACAAAAGCGATATATCTACCTATACATTTTTAATGAGACATCTTTGAATCTTGATTTGCTTGGAAAGATTGACGGCAAAAAAAATACACTTTGGATAAAAGAATAGCATTTCCTTTAATGTTTTGTTCTTCTGTCACTGTCTATAAAAATTACACCTGGTTACCTTGTTCCAAAGTCTGCACCTTGGCTTAGGTTAGATCATAACAACTTGTGCATGTATAAATGTATGTATGTATGCATTTATGTATATATTAAGGGCGGGCAGGCAGTCAGTGCAGAATGTTTGTTATCATTTGATTAAATGATGACAGCTATTAACCACTCACAAAACCAAGACCAGACAAGTAACTGTCTGTGATCTCATACATCTAATTTTATATTACAAAAAAAAAGCATTTCAATCATGTCAAAAGAATAACTGGATTATTTTTCCACCCACGATTCATACACACTGCTAGGTCAGTGGACATTTTCACCAATAGATCGGTGATTAAGAATGATATCTGTCTATGGTTAAATCTATCGTGACTGCATGGGTTTGTCACCCTTCTGCTTTTGGCACAAATGAGAATGACCCCAGGAAGCTCTGCTACAGACTGCACCCCTGTACCTTATGTAATTATGCTATGAGACTTTGCTGAGCACATGTCATGCAGCTCCACCTTCCCGTTAGAATTGTGTCCATTGACACAAAATACACCTGACACATAATATACATACACACATGATAAACACTATCAATGGTAAACACGAATTTAAGCACAATCATCCGACTTTGCAATTTGAGATTTTGCAGTAATCCCAGAGCACATCCCTTTCAACCCTCAGCACACGTGAGAGTTTATGGATGGTTGTAGAATCTCTTGTTCAGACAAGAGAGACACCAAATCCAATACTCAAGGGAAAGTAGTCAATGCTTCAAACATGTATATTGATGGGCACAGATTCAAAAGACTACCTCAATCATAGAGCTTTGGGGTGTTGAAACAAGCATAAATTATCAAGAAGAGTTCTCATCAAAGTCAAGGTTTAATTCTTGTATTGCCTGTTTTCTGCTCCAAGGACACATCTTGGCACTCCCCTCAAAATTTGCCCTCCACCACACCAACTGTCCAGCCC
This sequence comes from Mormyrus proboscirostris, assembly GCA_026779585.1. Lineage (NCBI taxonomy): Eukaryota > Metazoa > Chordata > Actinopteri > Osteoglossiformes > Mormyridae > Mormyrus > Mormyrus proboscirostris. The sequence goes on from JAODKF010000009.1 coordinate 25,547,770, forward strand.
ATCATCCAAAGGATCATGGTGACAGATAAATCATGCGGTCACCTAAACCAATCAGAGAGAGTACACAGAGTGACAACACAGACCTGCAGCAACAGACTTATTAAGCATAATGGCTTGGATAGGAGGGCTTGTAGGTCAGGGGTCATTGTGCAAACTCACTTAAAGACGAGAATGTCACCGCTATTTACACAACCATTCTTCAAGGAAATCGCTTTAAGGACATGTGAGTTTCCAGGGTACCTAAAATGCAGCCTCTCAATATATCATGCCATGACATAAAGGGCTGGACCATTCGCTACTCATTAGGTACGTGAGAAGCCAAAGGACTAAGGCCAGCTCCAGCTTCAGAGTCACTACCCAGATTACATACTGGGTAACTTTACAATATGGTTCCTTCGTAACGTGCAACTCAGTAACTATTGAAGTATACATCATGAACAAATGAAATATACACTACTTGTGCAGATGGCCCCTGTTATTAAAACTTTCCCGATTTTGTTCCTGATTGTTCTGTGTGCCCTTGCCCTGTCATATGTGAACCTGGTCTGATCCATTTACACCATTCTGTAAATTACCCGCTTTGTGTGTGCCTTATAGTCCAGCATCAGATAGTGTTTCGTGGTCTCACATGTCAGAATTGTGGTTTGCGTACATATATTCGTCTGGCTAAGGGATGATGATAAAAAGTCTGGAAAAGTAAAACGTTGCTTGGCTTCTTGCTCAAAGAGTCTGGGTTTGCTGGGTGTCAGGTTTGTGTATGTGTATATATATATATACACAAGGCCTACAAAAATGTGTTTGGTTTTGTCTTGTTAAAAATATCATATTCACCTCTATACTGTACACTGCATACTGTATTCACCAGCAGCTACCTCTCCAATCTTATTGCACTCCACCCCCCAGGTCAGAATACCTGAAGTACGGCTATCACCACGGTCACTGCTGTTGTGCCACACCTGGGCTGACACCTCCCTTACCGTGCTACATCACATCACCAATATACATAAACACAGAGTGCCAGGACGGGAGGGTCTTGGGCCTGGTCTGGCCACTGGAGTTACTGAGTGGGAAGCAGCACACGGTCAGGGTTACATAAATATTGAATTAGTAGATAGGAGATGCCCAATTCCTTTATTATCTAGAGATGTGGCCAATAATTTTATCATTTTTCCCCGTCTGTACTATTTCTCAAGTGCACTCTCTCATCTCCAGTTCTTGACTGCTGTCAGTGGCCTATTCCTTGCAAGTCTCTCGGGCAAGTTTCACGTGAACTGGAGACGTGTCTGGCAATGCATTGCATCGTATCGTGTCAAACTTTACTGCAGTGCAATAGTGGTGAACCACATTGTATCGCACCAGTACACTGTCAGACAAAAGAATACCAATTTGTACCTTTGAGGATCCAATTCCTTGTCACCGGAGCTGCACCCTCAAGGGTCTGCCAATTGTTCCCTAGCTGAAGGTATTGTACCTTTTAAGATAGAGAAATAGACTCTGAGAAACATTTTTGTACCATCAGGGGTACATTAATGTTGTTTACACTTTGGGGATGTTCCTCAGAGTCCATTTCTGTACCTTAAATCAGACTAAAAATTACATTTACCTACAGCTAGGGTACAATTGGCAGACCCTAGAGAGTACTCTTTTTTTCAACAGTGTATTTGCTTCATATGTACAGTACTGTGCAAAAGTCTTAGGCAGTCACATAACATGACGTTTAAATGATCTTCATGTTGGTGTAAGTCTAAGACATAGATATGTCTGTCAAAGTGTGTTAGCTTAGCCATTTCAAAACATCTCCTAAAATTACCACTGTATTTGCAGCACCCGTCCAAAATACCCATGTATTTTTTGACTTGACCACTACCTCGTCTGGCTAATCAATACCCCACTGAGTTATTTAATAAATCAAATTAATTAATTAATTGAGTTGGAGGAGAAATTTAACAAACACATAGAATGGCTAAGGTGCCCCTAAAGAGAGGTTTGGCAACCAAAGCAGAGTTTACCTAGCCACCCAACAATATATCAGTAACATTTCGTAGAATAGATAAATTTCTTGTTCATTTTTATTGTGTTACCATTATTTTTTTTTGGGCAAATATACACATACTATGAAGATAAATAGCCATGAACATTTTCTTTGACTGCCAAAGACTTTTGCTCAATACTGTATCCTTAATGCAGGGGTGCAAAGGGCCGGGTTTTCGGGATGACCTGTAGGTCAGCTGTTCAAACCCAGGTGTGAGGACTCTTCAGCAATCAGTCCTCTAATTAGTAATATAATTAGGGAGTTGAAGTGAAAACCCGCATACGCACCGGCCCTTGGCAGATAAGATTTCCCACCCCTGCTTTAATATATTAGATCGTTGGCAATGCATCAAGATGTGACTTGCATCACCTCTGGGATGGAGATGTGCGTTCCTAATAATTAGTATATTATCACTAATTTGCTTTTAATTCAATCTTTTGTGGTTAATTAATACATTAAGCAAGAGTTGCCTCTTATATAGTCTGCCTTATATAGTCTCTTGATAGGTTCTGGAGCCCTGCAGCTCTGGATAGAATAGCTGTTACAGAAGATGGATGGATGGATGGATGGATGGATCAGGATTAATTAAGAGCAAAATAGTATATCATTTGTGCCCTCTCAAATAAAGTGTTACTGCACACAGTCTAATTTAGGATGCAGCTGATTTAGTGAAAGGGAGTCCCTTTCTTGCTACAGGGTTAATTTTCAAACTTTACTCGCTGTATTAGCCCTTTGACCTAATACAGCAGGATAAGCAGTAGAAAAAATAGTGCCCCATCTAGGAACCCAAGTGAGCCCATTTACATTCTCTTCTACAAGCATGCGGTACACTGCATTATAACGACACAAATGTAATGATGCCTGACTACAGCCAGCCTGGTGTTTGAGAAAGGGAGGAATGGACTGTTCACCTTTAACCCCAACTGCACGCTCAGGCTTTGTTCTACACCGAAACGTATATTGACTGATCAATGTCATTTTATATACATGCTTCCCACTCAACTGCTCCTAATGGAAATTCAATTACTTTTTAAATGATCTGAATTGATTTGTGCTGTGCAGGGAGCCAAAAAAGCCTATTTAGTTGAAACTCAATGCTGGGTCAAAGAGTAGTAGAGGGTAATTACTCGGAATCTCGGTCTCTAAATCATTGCGACACGTGTAGCTGGGGCAACATGCTCCCATTCAAGGAAGATGGTACTTAACTGCTTTTATATAAGCTCAATTTGAGTAGATTCCAACTGTTTAAATGGAACAGCAGCCTGTCACACATTCAGCACCCTATGAATCAGGTGATTCTCTTGAATCAACCTGTTTTTAAAATATTGTGAACAATAAGTGGAGAGTAATAAATTCTGAGAAAGAATTTTATGTAACATTGCCTTTTTATCTTGCTTTGCTTGGAGACTTTGTAGCCAGTTAGAAAAGGCTTTTAATTTATAGATTCAGGTTTTTAAATCTGACCTATGAAATTACCGTGAAAATGGCCAAATCTATGATTAGACCTCGTCATTGTACTGAAAGCAAGGAGGCATCTGGGCTTTATGGTAATGTGAGCCGGTGTAAATCGAATACTGGAAATATCCTCAGCTCACACTTTTCAGAAATGCCTAGAGGCTCAAGTAGGAGCAAATGCTTATCATCGTAGATCATGTGACACAGCATTCATGCAGTAAACATACTCACTTATTTTTAAACGTTTCACCTGCAACTGAAAATAAAATCATATCATCTGTTACAATGCAAAAGAGGCAAATTGCTAAATGTACAAACAATACACAATTTCTTCCCTATAGAAGACTCTAAGAAGAAGAAAATACAAAAAGAGAAATATACTTATTTCTCTTTTTCAGCCAACCTGCGGTCATGTAAGTATAATAACAGTGAATAGCGCAATCAGTCCTGGTAAGAAAAGCCCTGGAGGACGGCCTCGACCTGGCATAATCAGATGAGCACATGAGACGGGATGGCGTGTCTGGAGGTTACTGAGGAAAGCCCTCACACTGTAAGTTCTACCGCTGTGGACTGACTGCCCCAGAGTTTTTCATCACTAAACAAAGACAATACCATGCAGTTGCATCTGTACTCAAACAGCGTTCCCAACCACCGCTGCAGTAAAATCCATAACCCTCGCACAGCCTTTGGACAGTGAGTTAGAAATGCATTATTAATCTTGTCCCTGACTGAGCCTTTCACAACAAGCTGCATGAATTGAGCCCAGCGGTTCATCTGCAGCTTCACAGAGCAGCACCTGTCTAATGCGCGTATTCGTCAGCCAGCGTCCTGCCCCCCAGCCCTTCTCCTCGCCACCTCTCATTCCCCCCTCTCCTTATTCACCAACGCACTAAATCTGAGTGCAGACAGGAAGCACAGGTGTGCAGTGCTGCTTCGGGAGACAAACGGTGGCAGAGGGTGACAGGCGATGACTCACTGAGGACAACCATCATAAGTGTGACAGGCAGAGTGAAGTGGATGAGAGGAGGAGAGAGGGAAAGGGTAGCGGCAGGCAGGGTGACACGGTGGAGAGACGGGCAGGCTGAGGCAGCAGGAGACAGGATAGCTGAGACAGTGGGTGAGATATCGGGAGAGACTGGCAGGCCGAGAAAGGGGGAGTGACAGGTCGGCTAAGGCAGCAAAAGAGATAAGATAGCCGAGACAGAAGGTGAGATAGTGGGAGAGACTGGCAGGCAGAGACAGGGGGAGAGACAGCGGGGCTGAGGCAGCAGGAAAGACAGGCTAGTTGAGACAATGGAAGAGAAAGGAGGGCGAAGACAGTGGGAGAGGCAAGGGACAGACAGGCAGGGTGAGAAAGGAGGAGAGACAGGTGGGCTAAGATGGCAGGAGAGGTAGGGGAGAGACAGGCAGAATGAGACGGTAAGAAAGACAGGCTGGTCGAGACAACTGAAGAGAAATGCCAACATTCACATGCTTACAGGCAACTTTATTCCCATAATCAAAAAGCATAAAATGTGAATTTTTCTGAAAAATAGCCAGTACAAATCAAAACAGGCAAAACCAACATGACATCAAATAGGAAGGGCTGAAATCGAGAACCGTTATCTACAGCAGTTTGCCAGAAAAGCTTGCGCAATTTCATGTGGGTCAGTACAGGAAACCCCGTGATTAATACCGTCTCCCGGGCACAAAGAGAGGTTCAGGGCAACCACCACGCACATGAAAATACTCAGACATACAAAAAAGAACAGCTGTCAGTAGCTCTGCCAGATGCTTGCCAAAGACATAATGAACCAGGTAGCTCACTTACATTTATGGATATTTACTACCGTAGTTTTCCAAAATATAACATGTTAATTTTAATGCTCTTCTACGGAAGTCTGTAGAGTACATGTATAAACTTTTTTTTCTTTTCATTATCTCAAGATCACGATTTATTTTTTCTTGTTATCTTGACGTAACCCATGTCACCTTCCCACGATCTCGCGGCAGGTTTAGTATCATCCTCATGGACGAATGCATCAGATTTTTTTTTTCTGTGATCGTGAATTGTCCCAATCACAATCAGAATCATAATCAGAAAAGTTTATTTATCCCGGAAGAAGTTGCTCACATTGCGACTGCACAATCACATATAAACACGAAGACAAGAACAATACAATAAAAGTATAAAAGTAGGAATGAAGTGTAAAACAAATTACGGCAATGTTAAACATTCTAATACATAAAAACGAAAAGATAGAAAATCTCTGTACAGGAATCTAAAGTACCTTTGTCCAAAAGTTACAGGAAAAGTGAAAGTATAAAGGCTATTGCACAGTAAAGGGTGTTACGACCGGGTGTCGGCAAGCGAGCAAGCAGGAGAGTCGAGCCGTGAATACAGGAATAAACGCGGTTTAATCGGGATGACAGGGGAGCACACTGCTTAACGACATCAATGACCGATCTACAGGACTGACTCAGACGCGGACTAAAATACACGAGACTGGTAGAACTTAACAGGAAACAGGTGAGTACTATTGGGGTAATACACGACGTAACAAGGGGGGCGGGGCATACAGGAGGATCGGACGAGCCGGGTGTAACAAAGGGAAAGTATATTCCACCAATATCATAAGTGGTTATATTGCACTTGTTTGTAAAAACAAGTTAGACTTAAAACTGTGGGAAAAAGTCGAAATATAGTGCACCGAATCATGGATACGAGGAAATAACACTGTGTCTGTCAGTGCTAGAAAATTGTCATATTAGTGTTCGTCGTTTGATAAGGACCCTCAGAAATTTACACTACAGCTATACCGTCGGAGAAATTATAGTGAGCCTGAATGAGTAGTTTCATTACCAACCAACTGGAGAGTCCGGGACATCTCCATGGTTACCGGGTGAAGTTTGAAAGATGTCGGCTTAAAAAAGTAAGACAAAAATAAGTTGTGATCTCGAGATAACGACTTTGGTTATGCTATTCTTGCATTCACTTGAAAATGGCAGCACCAGAGAGGCTCTGTTATTTCTATTTCTTCAAGCTGCTTTACATGTCAGCACGCTAAGCAATGGCTCATTATCTTAGCCAAAGCTTTATATTGCTGATGGCCAGGCAGCAGTGCAGAGAACATATGAAAGTCATCCATTTTATTTTGTTTCTCTCTCTCTACACTTTGCAGACAAAAGCTTACCGCAACATGCTAGCCCGCAAAAGAAAGGATTCAAGATCTATAGTCATTTTGTTGAGTGGGGGGTAGGGTGATGGACAAAGGAAACATTGGGACAGAAAATTACAGTATAGAACTGCCATCCTGGTGTTAAGATAACGAGATTAGGGTCAGCTGTGACTCATCCAATGCATAGACACAATTGCAGCCTCATTTGTCATTTGGCAGAGCTTATGAGAACGAAATAATATCATATTGCAAATGTACACGGGACAATACAACTGTATAGTTGTATGGATTCATTCTCTGCACATCCAAAATGTAAGAGAACATCATCATATGATCACATGCTGGACTGTCATGGAGTCATGGTGTACTGCAGAATGATCGGCTGTGATTATTTCTGGCCCCCCAAAAGACATAAGGCGACAACAAACATGCAAATTAACCAGAGAATTGTGCTGCAAATGCGAAGACACCAAAAATGGGATCAGTGACATTCCAAATTGCAGTCCTTCTCCCTCTTGACCTCTTTTTGTCTTTGGCTACACGCATGATGAGGTAACTGGGACAACTGGTAGGACAATGATGTTCAAACTGGTCTTATGTTCAAAGGGCTGCTGTTTTAAGTCCCAGAAGAGGTCCAGTTTTTGTTCCATGGAACGAGCTGCCTAACTTCAGTTCCTTTGGTAAAATACCCAGCTGTATACACTGGCAAAATTGTTAGCTATCTGGTTTGCTAAGTTATTTGATAAGCAACTACATCATACATTACAAATTTAAGCAGAGCATTAACCTTGTTTTAATCACAAAGAGCTTCTTCACCTCCAGTGACCTCAGAAACCGGCTGTTAAGGTACATTTGCCTGGATCCTCATCCCTCCATCCCCTTCATCCCATTCCGCTTTGAAGTGTCCATAATAAGGGGTGAAAAATGTGAAGGACTTCCAAATATTCAAACCTGGGGCAGGGCAGCAAGTCCAGTAGGAGTAGAATTAAGGAAATTACTTTAAATGGTTACAAGTGGGGAAATTCCCAGTGTGGGCTCAGATTTTGTACCTTTGAGGTGACACTGGATATCTCCAGGGGATCATAAAAACATACAGATGGGTAAAAAATTAAGGCAAGTGGGTCACGTTTGATAATTGCCTTAGCTAAAGTAAAGTTAAGGTGGGGAGGGGGACCCAGCGGATCAGTTAATATGCAAGACCTGCAGACAAAGGCATAAATAATCAATCAGACTGACTGAATAAAATCCAACTGATTAAAATCGGATATAAACTGACGAAATCTATGGGAAAACAATGGATCACCGTAAACAGATTACTTCTGGTTAACTGGGTCCAGAATTATCAGACTGTTCTGCTCCAAACGCTGGATTCTGAGCCAGTGGGAGGGATTGAGAGGAAGGCAGGGGGGTGAGGTTCTGATTCTAGAAGCAATTTAGCCCTTGAACATGATTAAAATCATTGCCTAACTCATGGTGCAAGGATAATCCATGGGCTGCTGTTTACTTAAGCACACCGGCATGATTATTGGCAGAAACCCACAGGATCAGGTTGAGAATTGCAGACAAGATTCGGGGTACTGTCCAGGAGGACAATGAAATGTCGCGACAAACACTGAGCTTAAAGGTCTACAAGTAACAAGCTGTACAAACTGGCTCATGTTGGGTTGCCGTCGCCTCTGATCGTGCAATCGCACAGATCTCCTGTGATCAGCACAATGGCAGCAAGATGAAGCAGGCAGTTCAAAGAAAGTAGGACACTGCTCTTCCAGTACATGTGGTTTTTATAAAGGAGAAGTGAGTTCTTTACTACAGGCAGGCAGAACAAAGCTAATCAAATGCCCACAGGATGATGGTGTAAACCCCAGGATGTGGAATTCACAGGTCCAACTCAAAGGTCGTGTTTTATAAGAAAAGGAACAGATAGCACGTTATAATCTTAATATTATTAAGAGGACCCATCCCAACTTCACTACTGGATTTCACTCTGTCACTGTCACCTTCAATCCAATGGCGCAGTGTTGTTTGTAAGGCATCCTGACACCTTATAATAGGGATTCCCACCCTGTGGTAGAAGACACTTCATCACATGTGGTGTGAAAGCATTATGAAAGCAGAGTGACAGCAGTCCATCCATCCTCATCAACACAAGATATGAAATTATTCCTCCTATATCCATCGATGTTCAATATGGCTTATCCAGTGCAAGGCCACGGTGAGACTGTCATCTACCCCAGACAGCATCTTGAGGCTGGGGACACCCTCTAGGGACATGCAGACACACACACTGACATGCACACTGATATGCTATGGGGCATTTGGAGTTGCTGATTCACCGAACTGCATGCTTTTGGATTGCAGGAGGAGACCAGAATACTGAGAGAAAGACCACCTGAACACGAGTGAAACAAGGAGGCTCCACAAACATAAGCGGGCTGAAAATCAAGCCCACAACCCTGCGATTGTGAGGCCACAGTGCCAAACATTTTAGCACCATTAACGTCCTACATAAAAAGAACAAATTCACAGCTGACAGTTAGCACTCCAAGCCATGCATTACCACTAAAAACTGCCTGAGCAGAAAAAAGTTAAAAAGTCTGTGAACTATGGGAATACCATTAAGTATCTTATCAACGCATTTATGGCATCTGGTACCTTGCTTAAAATAATATGAGCTGGTAAGTTGACGTAAAAGAAAACCAGCTGAATTTTATGAATCCCCTGTCATGCAGTAATACTGTGTAATGCTGTTAGCCTCAGGTTATAAAGATGGTGCATGTGAATCTGTGTCACCTATGAACAGCACGGTGCGTTGATGGATATTGGGATGTGTGCTTTGATTCGTACGGAGATCAGCGAGAGCCGTAAGGGAGCAGCATGCATCACGATGAGGATGAGGGGTGCAGGTACTGGGGGTATCACGGGAGCAAGGGCACAGGCACACATACACACAAACACGCGCATACACAAGTTTATAATTATATCTTTTTGGGGACTTTCCATTCATTTCTATAGGGAAAACTCTAATCCCAATGTGACAGCCATAACCCCTACCCAGCCCTAACCGTAACCATAAGTAATCAAACAAAATACAAGACTTTTGGCATTTTTAGTTTATTGATGCATTCACAGATTTGTATAAAATTAAGGTTTATATTGTGGGGATCTGAGCAATATCCCAGGGCTGCCAAATGTCATTTCATGGGAGTCTCATGCATTTGGAATGATTCTTCTGCACTCGTAAGCCCTTTGTTTCATCACAAATCCCTGTTAAAAAGCTACACACATGCACTCCAGAGTTAAAGGTAAAAAATAATAATAATTTTGCCGTTTTAGCAAATGACTACATGGCACAGGTAGTCATCTACCACTTAAACTTTAAAACATTTTTTCAGCCTAATTCTGACATGTAATCAAAAGAAAAATCCATTTGTGTATTATGTATAATATATTATGTATTATATATGTTTTGTCTTCAATCAATTAAAGAAAACGTCATGCCCCGCTCGTCCGGTCCTCCCGTGTGCCACGCCCCCTCATCAACCCCGTGTGGAATCCCCATGTTTCTCAGCTGTTTCTGCTTGTTGTCATTAGTCCAATGTATTTAGTCCGCATTTCAGTTTGTTTCCCCGGTCCGGTCATTGTAATGTCAGCCTGCGTTTTGGCTGTACCTCTCGTAATTAAACCCGTGTTCCCCGATTCCTGGCTTCCCTCGCCTTTGTCTGCGCTCCGGGCGCTATCGGTCGTGACAGAAAAACTTTAAAAAATTGGAAATATTTGGAAATTTCAGAAGTTCAGCAAAGGCAACCCCCTCAAAAGCCAATTCTCCAGCAAAATGTATTTACTCCTCGAGCAAACCGGCCTAACACCCTTGGCAGGTCTGATGTCTCCACAAGCTAAAAAGTAACAGGTTTCCCACACTGTAGGGACATTTGGTTCCAACAATGTTGTAAATACAAACCTGTACATTGCACGCACGCACACACAATCAGACATGCGGCCACACAATCAGAGACAGACAAAGATGCACACACACAGACCTGCACTCATATCTTTGACCGCCCATTCATCTCTATGGGCAAGATCCTAATCCCAGCAATGACAACTTTAACCCATATCCAGCCCTAACCTTAAATATAAGTAACCAAACAAATTCATGTCTTTTGGTCTTTTTAGTTTTTTGATTGCGGTCACAGATTTTTCTAAAAATTTGCCCATATGGGGACCGAAAGAAATGATCCTCTAAGCTTCAAAATAAAGTTTTTATCACATTGTGATTTGATTCCCACAATGTAATGTATATCTGACCCACACTTGCGCGCGCACACACACACACACACACACACACACACACACAGATGAGCCTGTTCCTGTTCACTGATTGCCCACATTGGGTGTGGAGGGGGCCTCCGCCAGCACACTGAAATGCCATTCCGAAATGTTAACCAATTCCCAAGGCATACTGTTGCTCCTGCCATTCCCCAAACACAGCAGTCCTGTTCTGTGATAATCACTCCCAGGCCTCATCTCACACCACCTGCTAAAACAGCATCTACTCAGATCAGACCTGGACACCCCAGTCATGAAGACTGCCCCCCTTGTTTTATTTTTGTCTGTGATTTGTACCCGTTTGTTTATCTATCTCCATTTTTTCAAACTGTTACGTTTCAGGCATCAAGGACACAAAGTGATCACATGGCTACTATTTAATTTCAGTCTATTAATAGATTCCATTTCACTAGACAGCCACCTCTTAGGATCCTACTATGTGGTAAACATGTTGCTGTTTCATACAGTCTTTGGACGATAGGAGGTATTGATGCACCTTCTCTAACATTGCTCATTTGCAAAGACAATTGATGCAATAAAAGTAGAAAGCATGTCAGGCATATCAGTAGCGGCAGACTGGAGGACGGACTCCCCCCTTGAGTCTGGTCCCTCCCAAGGTTTCTTCCTTCTAGGGAGTTTTTCCTTGCTACTGTCACCTATGGCTTAGTCACTGGGGATTTTGGGTGAGGATGCTGTAAAGCGCTTTGACGCGATGTAATGTTGTGATAACGCGCTATACAAAAATACATTTTTAACCAATTAGATCAATTATCTGAAACATTAGACGTGTAGATTTCCAGCTGCATAACATCAGCCAAATTCTAGAACTTTAAGTCTCCATCGTCCCAAATTTTTATTTTGCAGCATAGGAGCAAGCCGTTCATCAATAATTCATGAGTCATAGCCTGCTGTTGTGTCTGCTGCATTCCAAATGATTCAAAACCATTTAAGCTTTCCTGGGCAAGTTGAAAAATTAGATGAGCTAAAATGTTTAAGTGATAAATTCGCAGTAAACTCATTTTTAAATGCACCACAGACAGCTTAAAAAGCAAGAATGTAACCTATTATTCTGTACAGTAAAAACATCAAGTTATTTTAGCTAGCTAAACCTGAAAGTGATTTCAGGTTTATTTACCTGACTTATCTATCTTGACCTTTAACAATCAAGCAATGTCTTTCAATTGAGCAAGCTAAACAGATAATGCTATTTGCAGACATTTCTGTGTACAAACAATAACGTGATCAGGACAGATGCCACTATCAAACTACTCTAATATTTTTATTGTTTTTCATTCATAAATGTAGTTTGGCAACATACATGAGAATAGCATTATAATTATGATTTATATCTCAGTTCAAAGACGAAGTATCTAAGGCTGTTTATTGATATCTACAAAAACATCAAAGGACTATATTATTGTCACATTATTTATTGTATAATTCACATAATATATATTGCATATTTTTCTTCAGTAAGTCCAGGGCAAGTACAGCCAGCCATGTAAAACATGCATTGTGAGAAGAGGGCTCACAATTACGTCATTACAATTACAATTTCCTCTGTAGAGAGAGTTACCATGTTTCTGAGCTGCAGGCGATAGCTTCATTAGCTTGGACAGTAGTGTGAGGCCACAACCCTACGTGGGACATGACTGGAAATGCCAGGGCTGTGATCTGCACATGGCATCTCAGCTCACCTCTCCCAGCTCCTGTGATACCATGCAGCAGGGGATTGTGGCTGTAAAATGGCAAGATTGTTTGTTTGTTAATGATGGCAGAGAAGAGCCACAGGGGAGGAAAAAAAACTGAAAACCAAAGGTAGAGACTGGCAGGCAGAAAGAAAAGTTCTCTGTGGCTTTTCAAGAGCAAGTTCTGAGCAGTGACTGGAGACAGAGAATTCAGGATGTGTCGCATGAACAGAGAGAAGGCACGCTGCCCAAACTCAAAAGTTGGAGAGACAAAATCAGCACTACATGGAGGTGGGATAAGACAGGTGAAAAGGAAAAAATGATCAGAGACAGACGTATAAAAAGGTAGCATGAACTCTGGTTCCTGTCACACCTGGCTGCTGGATTTAGAACAGCACTGTTTGCATGGCACAGCAGGAGTCCACTTGACCCTAAGAAGAAGCATTTATGTCATATACTGTATGCCTGTCAAAATCTTTCCCACTTTGTCCAGACATACCTAAAAAAAATCACAAATAGTCCATACCTCCTCCCTTTTTTTCTCATGCATATAATTTACTTTTTCTGTTAGCCCTAATCAAGTTTGGTTCCCATGACAACTAACCTTCAGAGCATCTGAAATAACAGCAGGAAACAATGAGACAGCATGTAGAAAGACCTCAAGGGAAAGAGAGAAGTCTATTAGCAGTCACTGAAGATCCTTTGTCACGACACACCAGGAGTTACTTTGCAGCTGCTATAAGGGTATAAAGCAGCACCAATTTAATAATTGCATGTGTGTAGCTTTTAGAATAGAACTACTGATAAAAGTGCTGGAAATCTTAGGAGAATGTGATATAATCAGAAACCTCCTGTCACCATGGGGATACTGCAATGCAGAAACTGCAGGAAGTCCGAAATGTGCCATTCTTGTGGCTAACTCCTATAAGACATACTAACATATTAAAACAGCCACATACACAAACAAATAATTTAATTAACAAGCAAATCCATTAAAGATTCTGCCACAGCAAAAATAAATTATAAGGGCAACCCAACCCAACCCAAATTAAGGATGCAGTCCCATTGACAGAGACGACGATGTAATTGTTTTATTTTTACTATTTCACATTTCTGTAAATGCCCCTTGCCTCCCCTTCTTGTACAACAGATATATTATTGGGGACAAGATGTCAGGTTCAGGCCGGAGCTAGGAGACACCTGGTTGTGGAACATATGACAAAGTTGCTTACTAAAGGTGAATTACTTCAGTACAGCTGTATAAATAGATAGAGTGTTAAAAAAAGTTAAGCTATGTAGGTCACTTTAAATAAAAGAGTCTGGTAAGCAACAGCAGTTATGAATAATAACTATATCAAACACCAAGCCAATAGCCCCAGGTATCTCCAAAGCAATCTTTACACCTTCGTTAACACAAATGGCAGATTCTCTCTTCTAGATAGCCTATGGCACCCCGGCCCAAATCCTCTATATTACATGTGTATTTCATCAGTTTATTAATGATATTTCTCATAAAGGCAAAGCACTCTGTAAGCCTCCCGCCCTCAGGAGAGTGCCAAGTTGAGTCGGGGAGAATTCCTACGAGGTGTGTTCATCTTTTGCGCTTGTTGGCACTATCACTGTCAGCTGTCAGAAACACTGAGTGAAACATGCACGGAAAAGGAACGGTGTGAGAGGGCGAGGGATACACAGCTACAGGGGCCAGGAGAAACGCCATTAACCCACAGCATCTAACCAGTGTGATCCTCACACATTTACCCATATTTCTTCCATCGACTTCTCATAATTTATTTTATTCATATGGCCTGTATAGGCAGGGGGGATACCACCCTATTATCACGCCCTGCCCGCACTGTATGTCTGATCCTCCCGTCTTCTCTGGTGTGGCTCTAAACTGGTCATGCCTATGACTGTTGGTCCTATCTCTCATTTCTGCCCCTGCTAATTGCATTCAGCTGTCCTGTGTTCATTATGTATTTAAGCTCTTCCCAGTCCCATGTTCTCTCAGTCTAGTCATTGCTTCCGGTCGATGCCTGTGTCTGTGCTCTCAGCATAATAAAGTTCCAGTGAGGGATTTTGGTAGCATTACAGCCTGCTTCTGGGTCATGCTTACCTTTATTGGCATGACGACTCAGCAGTTGTTCCAGGGCAACCCCCATGGCGAATGCACTTCTGTGCCCCAGCTGAATGCTCACTTGAGGCCTCTATTGTATCAACCCCAGGGAAGGACAGCCGACTCCGGAATCTTATCAGCTCCGTCAACCGGAAGACCCCTCTATGTGCCGCCCCTGTTCACCACTCTTCAGCTTCAGAGTACTCCACACTCCAAAACCTCTGAGACCTTTGCGAGGATCCACTCCTGCAAACGTCTCCAGCCATCATTGCCACCAGATAGAACAGAATTCCCAGACTATAGGGACCTTTGATGGAGACCATGAGAGAGATACGTCTCCAGAAGTGAAGTGCAGCCCAGGTCTCTGGCACACAGCTAATTCACTTTCTGCCACTTCATCTCCCCAATTGTCTCATCGCCAGCCCAATTCAGCAAGCAGTTCAACCCAACAAAACATAGTCGCTAGAATGTAATTAAATATACGTGAACTTTGCTGAGCTGAATTCACATTTACTGTGACAAAACTCTTGTCACGCAGCCACCTATCGTCACCCCAGCTTGTGCCTGCCTATCTGTGGCCACCTCGTCAGCCCCTGCCTGCTCGCCTGCGGGTGTTGCCTGTGCAACCCCTGCCTGCTCGCCTGCGGCCGTCGCCTGGACAGCTCCTGCTCACTTGCCTGCGCTTGCCTCTCCAGCAGTCTCTGCCTCATCTCTAACCTGCTTGTCAGCCTCTGTCCTACGATCTGTCTCTAAGTCAGTGTCATTACTCTGTGATCCCCATCATGGTCCCAGGAGGTCCCCTGGATGTGGCCATTGGGGAAGGGGTGTGGCGGGTTCAACGCGGAGGCACCTGCTTCATTTCTGGGAGTCCCATCAGCTTCCAGGCTAACCTCCAATGATTCAGTAACCCGCTGGACAATGCCAGATTCTGCGAAATTGATGGATCCAGGGGAAGTCACAAAGACCTTGAGTAGGACCTACTTCATCCGACACTGTCCTCCCTGCAGCCTGGCCAATCCACTCAATTCCCAACATCGGCAGTAATGCAGAAAGGGGTCCTGGTGATGGAAAAGGAGAGTCTCTGTCTCCGAAAGGGGTAAATGGGTGCATGCTCATCCCATCTGCTGTAAGAACCTTGGGCACTCCATGGACATCCATCGGACCTCTGCCTTGCTTACAGTCTGGAGAGGCCCATCCATGTTACGCTTTAGTTTCGATTGTTATGGGCCTGTCCATCATTGCCTCCTGTTAGGCTGTTTCCTTTCATGTTTTGTGTTGCAGGGTGGAGCATTGGCACAGATGAAGTTAGTCATCTAATCAATTCATCGATGAATAAAAGGAGCTACCTGGCTGGGGTCTGACGTTCCCTCGCTCCATCTTTCAGCATGCATCTATTATCATTGTTACGGACCTTAATAAATTATTTTTTTGGTAAACCTTATCCACGTTTGGTTTCCCTTCATATTGCCGAGCCAACACGAACCTTAGTTGGGTAATAGACACCTATACCCATGCTTGCATCCGGTGGCGTTAAGCCCATGAACTCACTGTCCATATGCCAATGATCTTGCCTCTCTCTATGACTTCTTGCTCTATGCCCTCCTTGGTTTTCTCTTATTCACCGGCTCCTTCTCCTCTGGTCCCATTGCCTTGTTTGTTTTGTCTTGTTATGTCTTGTCCTGCTTGTCCCAGTCTGGCCCTCTGTTTCTTCCACTTTGGATGTACCAATGAGTCCGGTGGCATGCCGGGATCCCCTTTGGATCATATGCCTTGCCTTGCTGCTGGTCCAGTCCATCTTGTGTCTTCGTGGTCCTCATTGCCTTTCCTGTCCCTAGCCATGACCCAGTCTGCCCTGTGCTCCGGTTGTGCCCCAGGTCTGGTCCAGTGTCATTTGATATGTCAACCTGCTTTATCTGGTTTGGTGTTTTTTCCACCTGGCTGTCGATACATCCAGTCTGGTGTCCTGCACTTCTATTCTGATGTATGTCCCGTCTGATCATTGTGTCCAGCTCATGATTCTCTATCAGTGTTCCACATCTTGACTAGATGTCTGTCTTGTCTGCCATTGTGATGTCAGGTATGGTGTTCTGTAGCCCATCTTCTCTGGTATTGGGAGCTCGAGTCCTGTACAATCTTATCCTTGTCTGCCCCTCGTGCCATTTTCAGAATCCCCTCCCCACCCTTCTTTGTGACCAGAGGACATGCTTTTGGGGGGGGGGGAGTAGTGCTTCTCATGTGTGGTCCTCCTGTCCCTTCTCAGGTCTGGCTCTAAACTGGCCACGCCCATGCTTGTTGGCCCTACCTCTGATCTCCGCCCGTGCTGCTCACTCAGCTGCCCTGTGTTCATTGTGTATTTTCCAAGTAACCTGTTCCCACAGTCTGGT
The DNA here is from genome assembly GCA_026779585.1 of Mormyrus proboscirostris. Lineage (NCBI taxonomy): Eukaryota > Metazoa > Chordata > Actinopteri > Osteoglossiformes > Mormyridae > Mormyrus > Mormyrus proboscirostris. The sequence goes on from JAODKF010000009.1 coordinate 25,564,926, forward strand.
TATTGTTTCCTGTCAATGCCTGCTGTCTATGCTCTCAGCATAATAAAGTCCCCACTAGGGGTTTTGCTGGCACTAAACCCTGCTTCATGCTCACCTTTATTAGTGTGACATCTATACCTCTAGTTACAAACAGTTACAAACAGTGGACAATGGTGCACTTATTTTCAGTGGTGTGTTATGATAATATGGGTTCAGATAATAAAACACACTTTTACTAGACATTGCTAAACCTCAGTGCATCACTTTGTTTTTTATCTCACTAAAACATGTCATGCTTTGGTATGAGTGACATGATAGCAAACTAAATATCGCGCAAGCTTCTGCTTAAACAACTGAATCTCTCAGATTTTTTTGATTCAAGACAAATATACCCAACACAAAAAGTTACTTTGTGAACCACGTAAGATGTTTTCAACAGTCGATTTTCTTTTTTTTTTAAACAAAGTCAATTTACATTTGTAGAAATGTTTGTACTGTCAAACATTTGGGAGCAACTATGCAGGATAGGGAACCTTACAAAAATAAACTGAATGGAACTGACTTCAGGGATGGCACAGTGACTCCAGGTACTCATGTCCAAAGACATACAGTTAATTGGCATCTTTAAATAGCTCATAGTGTATGTTATCATCCTGGGGACACCCCATTCTTGTCCCGTGGATAGGTTCCAGGTCCCACCCCATGACCCTGACCTAGTTAAAGCAAAATGATTGGATGAAATTGAATTCAGTCAAGTTAATTCATTACCAAACTGGTTTCAAGAGGTCTTTGAGAAGCATACTCTTTAAACATGAGTCTAAATGGATACTCAGGATGGATAGTGAAGTGCGAGTTTATGAATTTGTCATTATCCTTACCTTCATTAGAACTGACTCACTGAGCTTCTCCCGGTTGACAATCTTCACTGCAACTTTCTGACATGTGACACAGTGAACTCCTAGCTTCACCAGACCTGGAACAGAAACATGGGAGAGAAGAGCATGTGAGTAAGAGGGATGACTGTTACACACACATAATGCAAACCAAAACAGAGGAGAAAGAAGGAAAAACATGCATTGTCACATGCTTCGAGAAACAGCTGACTTGCTGTAAATTGCTGGATTGTTTCTTACTCATTATGTACAGTGGAAAAATCTCCATCATGAGTCACAGTTCAAGATCTGTTCAAATACACTCCTGCATTGATCAAATACATACCTCAGCACATAAGTAGGTATCAGAGCTGTATTGTTAATTTCCTTGGTAAGTGTACCCTGGAGACCTGGGGGCTGTGCATCTGTAGGGCTGGGGTACATCTTATCATTCTAAATGCCTGTCAGATGCGTGCTTTTTTATATGTATAGTTAGACTCAAAATGCGATCATCGCTGACATTTATTCTATCTTGTTTATGTGGTGTCAACAGTAAAATCACAACCCAGATCCCATCAGCCATGGTTTCCTGGGTTTTGGAAACACAGTGTTTACTCTGTAAGAGTCAATATTTCATCTGAACACAATTGCCTCAAAAAGTGTAGCAGCAAATAACAAAAAAGCACACTGTGACTTGTGCACTGTCTATCGCAAACAGAGGACTGCGGCTTGATATGAAAGAAATGCCTCCTGTTTAAATAAAAGACAAACTAAACGTGTCCTGTCTTAAAATTTGAACACTGACTTGAACGTGGAGGAATCAGGGGTCGTCATTTAAAAAAGCAAGGAGCATCAGAGCGAGTGCATGGCAAAGTTAATTGTACTAATGAACAATAACAGAGTAATGAAGCGCTTAAAAGCACACAGAGAAGGGCGGCTTGGAAAATTATAGGGACATTTAAAAATAGATAATGAATTTAAAAAAGTGAATAAAAAATATCAGCAACTGAGGGGAAGTGGAGTTTCTTGCTGATGGCCCCCACTGAACCTTTATTTCAAGCCTGATTTGCAGCATGAGAAAATTCATTTGTCAGTTTATGCATTTTGCTTTTTATTCATTTAAACATGTCACACTCATACATTTATTCTTATATATACTAAGATCTGCATGGAGAACTGGCTCCCAAATGGACTTTGACATTGACCACAGTTTACACCTCACATTTATAAAAGCATGATAATTTACTTTGCCTTTCACGCTAGCATGT
>JAODKF010000009.1:25569786-25585834 GCA_026779585.1 Mormyrus proboscirostris
TAGAAACCCCCCCCCCCCCCCCACCCCACCCCGGTCATTTGGGAGGCTTGACAGAAAGAGCACATGTCAACCAAAGCTGAAACTAACATCACCTGAAGGAGCCCATTCATTCACCTCTACCTTAGCTAATCAGTTGCTTAAAAAAGTGGTTAGAAACAAAGGAAGTTTATATTCTATAGAACCAAGGCAACGCTCTGCAAAAGAACCCCATAAGCATTCTCCCGCTGATGCATGGTTATGGATTTGCTGCATTCTTTCTCAGCTGATGGCACACCCATCATTATAATGAACAACGCAGACACCTCAGACGCTTGGCTTGATCAGTGCCACTGAGAATTGTCTGGCTCCTTGTTTAATTTATCATCAGGCGAAATGGGCACAGACTCCATGAGAGGAAGGCCCCCAATACCCCCCACTCAGCAAGGCCCGCCTTCCCACTCTCTGTGGGCTCCTGCGGCATTTTTAATGGTGGTAGAATGGGAGTCAAAACAAAGCAATCAGAGCCCTACTGGGCCCTCTCCGTTTCACTAAGATCTATTTTTAATATGTCTAGTCAGCATCAGCAAAATGAATGCATAATTGTGACTTAATTATTGACTCAGATGAGGGTAATGCTGCTACTCTGGTGCAATAATTAGTACCAAAAAGGAAAATATACAAACCGGTGCTTTAGTTAATTCCAGTCCTCCTTGTTTCTTTGTTTGAGCCAAAGTGACACATAAGAAAACCACATTCACATTACACACTACCGCAATTTTAAAATCTTAATCAAAATCCTTTTGAACATAGGGATTGTTCTAATCAGCATTTGCTGAGTGATACTTTTCTAAGCATCTGGGTAAAAGCTTATCATGATCAAATGATTATGATAACATCACAGTTTTACATTACATTAGCAGTACATGTGTGTACCTTAAGGGGTAATGCAATCTCCTATTTGTCTGTTTTCATTTCCTAAAATAGTACAGATCAGTATCTGCGGCGCCTTATCACTGCCAGAGAACAGCCATTATTAATGCATGTGAGAAAAATATGACATTCTCAACGGAGTACTAATAGAATACTGAGTAACATCACAGGTCTGCGAGAAATTACATTTGTGTGGCGTTACATACTCCACCAACCAGCAGGGGGCAGTGGTCCACACAGAGCTGCTGCTAGGGGCACCCTATAATGATCTCACAACAAAAGTGGATGGCCACGTAATCTTAGAATTTTACCATCCTAATAATCACCCATGCAAAGATAAATCACTGTGCATCAAGCCTTTAATCAGTAATCAGTAATAATTGGTATGAAAGAAAAAAGATACAGCAATCATAATATTACACTGAATATTACAATGAAGCTGAGGTCATGATTGTACGTTGTAATACAGGTCTCTAATCCTGATATCATTCCTACTATAATAAGAACATCAAATGCCACTGTGTTCACCATCTTCCACAATGAACGATTCATTTTATTTTAAAATACATGCCGTTCTCCATTGCATTGCCTTCGAAGCTTTCAACACTTTCAGCACATCTGAAATAAATATTCACACCAAATCTTGAAGAAACTTTGAACTTGAGCTATGCTATTTAATGTAGCAGGAAACCGTATGCATTTATCTCAAGTACATTGCTGTTTTTCTTAACCCCTGGAAGCATGCAGAGGAGTAGGCTTTGGTCCTAGGTGGACCCAGCCATTTGAACTCAGTCTGGTCCCCAATTCACATTAACTCTTGTGGCCTCTGCCCTGTGCATTTCGTATCAGAATGGGGACAGCTGGGTTAAGGAGTGGGAGACCTGATTCTGAGTAAGATCTGTGGTCCATGAAGTACAGCAAATAAAGGGTCTCCTTCAATTTCACTCTTCACAGCATCTCCATTTCTCTCCTTCATTAGTTCTCTATCACTTTGGAAATAAATTCTTATTAAATTAACACACGGAAGGGCATCTTCAGAATAATTTAAAAAACCATCTATTGAACATCAGTACAAAAATGTAATGGATGGAGTGATGCACCGATAAGGAAATTTCTAGCCGATTACAATGAAAACACAAAAACCGATTGATTGGGAGGTTTTGCTTTAATAAGTTTAAAGGGACACTGCATGCAAATAAAAAAAATATTAAATCACATTCCAAAAATTTGAAAAAGTATTTATTTTTTGGTAAGAAAATACCAACTACAAAATACATACAACAGTCCCAGAACATTTGTAACAGCAAAGGGCTTATCATAAAGTGTGATGAAATCTCTTTATTTTCAGTGTGTGCACTAAATTACCTTTGCAATCAAATGCTTGCATTACTGACGGACGAGCATTTTTTGGCAGGACTGCAGCCTCCTTTATTGGAATGGATTTGTTTTTCAGAATCTCTTCATACTCTTCACAGTCTCACCTTAAGATGAACTATCAAACTTCTTGTGCTGAAATGTCTAGTAGTACAGTCACTCCTACTACAACTCATGATATCACACGACTAATTTGTTTTAACGCAACCGATACATTAGGACTAAAGTCCATTACAATGTGGAATTGCATGTCAGTCTGACTACTACACCAACTATTTGATATGGTCACAGTCTGTGAACGATAGTGATGTCCGATTCATAAACAAATCGATCTTTTGAACCTGTTCTTTTCAGTGAGTTGGTCAAACTCGTTTTGAAATCTAAAAAAAGAATATATATTGAACTATGTTTTGTACATCCAAGCATTGCAAAGGTCAATGTCTTAGAATCCAAAAATCAAAAATTGTTTGAGAAATCGTCATATAAAAACACATCAAGGTTTCTTAATTCATTTACATTTGCTTTTTGTATAGACTGTCTGTAGCCATGTTATTCGTGAGCATGTAGATGCTCTCCGTTCAAAAAAGAGCTCAAACCATGTGCCAAAATAAACCCCTAATGGGGTCAGAAAATACAGTAAATGGTTAATGACGTGTCGTTTTGGCAATCGACAACTTAGTGAGTTTGGCTGAGGCGATTCCCATGGGAGTCATAAGACCCATAAAAGATGTTTATGATATTTTTTTATTAATGTATTATTGTTATTTTCATTTTAAATGCCTATAATAACATTGTTGGCCGCTGGTAGCATTGTACTTATCATTATTTAATTTTCTTTCGCTTAAGTTATTATACTATACCCATAACTCTATTTTTCCTGATTTTAGTGAATGCACGGATTTTCAGGAATGCATTAGTTATGTTGTAGCAGGACTGACTGTATATCCTCCTCCTGAAATTTTAGCAGAGTAATGTTTGCAAAATGCATTTCTAACACTGTTTTTGCTAATACTAAAATAATTCCACACAGCTGATGTTTTTCTCACTGCCTAGTACACAGGTATTCCAGAAAATATGGGTCACCAATTAAAAATTTAACATAAATATCGCCTCATTTTTAACCATTAGGTGATGGCTGATTGTTGCATCGGCTGATAACAATAGTTGGCCTATACAATTGATGTATCTGTAGTAATAAGTCTGTGACCTGTTTGGAAGTGACCTGTTTGGTACAGAGCACAAAGCTAACTATGCTTTTTCTGTCTTGTTTTACAAGAAGTTGTGCCAATAGCCCTGGAAAACCAGAGTGTCGCAAGCAGAAGAGGAAGGAGCTGTCTGGCTTGACTTGGGGCTGTCTCCAGACTATGAGATTTCCAGCTGGAGCTTCCTGGTGAATAGGGTCCTAACTAGCAGCCTGTGCACTAATTAGCTCACCTCAGAAGCCTGTGAATGATCAGGAGGGAAAGCCCATCCACGTCAGGCTTATCGGCATGTTGCTGGCCAATGAGTTTTCAATTAGTTCTCAGAGACCCAAACAAAAACATGCATAATGACCAGACTAATGCACCAAATCTGTGGCTACCCTTCAAATGTGGACACTTTTCATTTATATTAATTAGTCACTGCATGGAAAAAAGCCTGGGTTTATGGAAAAGTAAAGGAGACTGCATTAGTTTATGTGCTCCACTGCTCCAAAATTGCATTGTTTATGCTTAAATCAATTTAGTATTATATAACAATCTATATACTTTGTCTGTTTAATTGACCCTTTGTCTAAATTAAATTTTTAATGAGAATCACATTGCGTAAAGTGATTCAGTGTAATGAGCTTCCATCAGCATCTTTTATGTGTGAAGCAGATTACTTCCCTGTAATAAGTGGCAGCGTGAAAGAGCCAGAACCGGCCCCCCCCCCCCCCCACCCTCCCCTCTCCTTCGCAGCCCAGCAAGGTTGTCTCTGCATAATGAAACACTGGACCACTAAGTAAATATGGGATTGTCTTATTTACTTTCAAGGCACAATAAAAAAGGACTCAACTTTAATTAAAGAGCATGTGACTTTCAATAAGCCAGGGACCTGGAATTTTTGCTTTTCTGAATTTTTGAATTCTGCTTTTGCAGCCCCACTTAGCCTTCACCCGGCCTTCATAAATGCAATTTTGAAAACCCATTAGACAATGGTATGACCTCCATGCTTATGTGAATGATACTGATAAATATGTAATTGGGTTTTACTTTGATACTTCAAAATATTGTTGGGGGTAATGCAAATGAACACACTATGAAATTTGTCAAATCTAATGACAATTGTGTGGATTATTATTACAAAATGATTTGGGCTGAGAACCAATAGCTAAGCAGTGCTTGCTAAATTGGATTTGGGAAAAAAAAAGAATTCACAAGGGTTCTGCTGGGAAGAGCATGAAATTCACAGATTGAGGGTATCCTGTGTTTACTTCTTTTTCATTTATACACTCCATGAAGGTATATATCTGAGTCTTCCCAGAATACAGTTAAAAGCATCAATATTCCAGTCTGTTTTCCCAGTGAAGGTCAAAGGGAGGATAACCTGTGATATAGAAGGTACACTGACAAGAAGACAAACAGAAAAGCTGTCGCTTACTAACAGGACATGTGCATCATGCTGCATTTCAGTTACTTATATTCGAGTTTTTCTAGTTTAACTGGAAGATTCCCGCAGAACTTGTGCATGAGACAGCTGGGATAGTCTTGTTTTACCATGCTTCTGCACGGTGCCTGACTCCTGGCTGCGTTTAACTCTGTCTCACATTTTTATTTCAATCTTGTTCTTTCTGATCCAGGCAGGACCACCTGAGGTAGTCAGTTTGAGCTACCAAGCATAATTAAGTATTAACATATTTATTATTACATGGGTTGCATACAGTACGCATCCATATAGAATGACCATTATATTTCCCACATCAATTTCCCACGTATGTACTGAGTAACACTTACTTTGGTTTTTGTAACAGCACGTCCAACCATACACTACTCCAAGATTAAATAGACAGTTACACCCCTCATATCACAACAGTAATGAAAGTAGATCGAAGGTCCATATGAATTCTACTAATGCATGTCACCAGAGATCTCTGTTTCTCTCTCTAGACTTTACATGATTTCTTATGTGAGGTTTCCATTCAATCATTGAAAAAATATTGTATCTAATCTGGTTTATTTCTGTAATAATTTAGCTGTCAGTATGACATAAAAGACACAAAACACGAAAAAATAGCTTGTATTGCTTCTTCTTAGCTATTAGCTAGTATAGTCAGTACATAGTATAATTAGATATGTATGTAGCATTACTGTAAAAATTCCCTCCCTTTGGGAGCAGAGCTGAGCGCTGGAATGGCTGGGGTGGGGGGTGCTTTATAACATCATTATTAACTCAGAGCTAACCACCTAAAACCAAAACATTAACTACAGGACTGTATTACACACAAAGTAGTCTACAACAAATAATAATGTGAATGTAAAATCACAGCCCTTCACTTTATGATAAACAGTGATAAACCCACTAATGCTCTATTATGTCCACTTTCGGGCATCTATTAATCACCTTATATTATTTAGTATGGACCTCGGACATAGGACATCAACAAATACCTTTATTGACAAACTGAACAATGGAATGGACATAAGAATAGGAGAGGGATTGAATAATTCTCTTTCTAGCTAAAAGGTTCATGCAGTGTTCGTTAAAAGGCAACAATAAGTAGCCAAGTAGTCACATTATCCTGTTCTGATGGCGAAAGATCAGAACAAAATACACAGAAACAATGGACACCTGAAAACTGAAATGGAAGCCTGACCTCTCTCACCAAGGGGGGTCACAATGGCCACAGATGTACAGGTGATCAGCATCAATAGCACAATATGGAGATAGGATGGGGTCGGGGGGGGCAATGGAAAAGCAGGGGTGGGCAGAGAGGCGGCCATGCAGGCACCTGATGGGGCGCGGCAGGGGGAGGAGCACAGGGCACTAGCAGCAGTACCATCATCAGGGCCCTTGACATCTTTTTCAAGTAGCAGTTAATTTGTACGGCTCCTGAGTGAATGGGCATGGTGGTGAGGCGGGTTCATTATGCTGACACCTGCTGCATATTCATGGGCCAACCCGGGCAGCTCCCATTAGTTGCTTGATTCCTTTTCAGCTCGTCGCCCACGGCCCCCACCCCCCACCCCAAACAAAGAGATCCCAGTAGCGGTCTTGTCAGGCATGGGCCGAGGGGGCAGGTGGGTGGATGGGACAGGCACCAGAAGATGGACAGGATCCCAGACAAAAGCCTAAACGACTTCCAAAAAAAAATATAAAAACAGTAGCACCCCTTCCCCCACTACCATTTCCATCCAAGCACACAGAAGCCCCTTGATGTCTATTACGCTTGCTGGTGGTGAATAACAATGTCCCAGCAGTGACTGCAGATCTAAGGGTCTCTGGAGGGTTGCCAAGGTTCTAACTGGTTCAGGTCAATGAGGAGGCGGGCCTCTGCCATGTCCAGGAAGTTATCTCTTACACATGGCATGACTGAACTCCTTGGGGTACAGTCAGGCTATGTGTGTGTGTGTCTCTCTCTTTCATACATATACACAGAAACAGGTATTGTGAGAGACCTTGGGTCATGAATCAGAGGAAGAATTTCTCTATGGCACTTCTTGTGGTTTTTATCGTGACACTGCATGGACAAAGGCCGGGGGGGCAGCCTGATTGCATGACTAACTACAGGGATGGGTCCTCCCACCAGCTGTACTGTTATGTCCTACTCTCAGAATAATATAGGGGATAATATAATGTAGGTCATGTTTATGAAATCTCAGAACTGCTGTATAGGTACTTATGAAACAGCAAGGTTTTCATAAGCAGGCAAAGACTGTTTGAACATGAACATGTTTTTATTAGAGGGTTAGTCATCCATTTTCCTTAACTGATTAAGCACTACAGCGTCACAGCAAGCCTGCGACTATGAGGCAGCCCCGTGAGTCTGCGGATACACTGCCTCTCAATGCCCCACCGAGCCCTGGGCCAATCAGCAATTCACAATCGATCAGTGTTCTGTAGAGGCTACGAGCTTGTGTTTAAAAAAACAATCCAGTATTTTTGACCATCAGCTGAGCAGCACAGTCATGGGGTGCCAGGTCACAGACCAAGTAACCACACTCCTCCCCCCCCACATAACCATACTCCTGTGAACAGCCTCCCCATGACTGTCTAAGGGAGGGGACACATCATCTCCATGGTTGACCTTATATGTTTCTACACATTTTAAGCTGCCGTCATGCTATATTGAACATCTAGTGATTTCAGCATTAAACCTCAGCTCTCCTTCACCTTCCCAGAAGATCAGAAGCGCTGACTATTACCAACAGATTATCACATACTGGGAGAAATGTCCATTGTGGGAGTAGGGCCCGATGTCTTGGACTTTTGGTAACATGGGGGTTTAAATAAAATCACTAAACAGCTTTTGGGATTAAATGTTTGAGTCAGCAAGAATGGGATCGGGGCGAATAGTGGTCAGGGGTGTTGGCACTCCACGCCTACCAAGTCCTACAATAATTCCTTTCACCACTACAGCATAACAATGTATAAATAAGCACATACATACATACATACATACATAAATAATACCAGGGGCACAGTGCACAAGTGAGTGGCAGGACAAACTGTGGAAAACGGCAGAAACAAATTGATTTGAAACCATAGCAGACTCTGAAATATCAGCAACAGTAAGGAGATGTTTATCTTGCTGTTGGGGACAAATCTCCATTACAGGCAGCTCGACACATAAAGCAGACATTCCAGTAACGCTGCAATTCAACATACTGCTACTGCGCAACAGAATATATTTTCTACACTTCCTGACATGGACATATTTACCTGTAATATCGTGAATTTCAGAGCATGAAATCACAAATCTTTCATATAGTGTTTCCTGATAACCAGCAATGCTTTACATCTGGATTTAATAGAAGGACAGGAGCCCATTGCTTCTGCTCCTCAACAAACAGATCTCCTTCACCTTTAAGTGTTTCCCTTTATTCTGAAGTTAGCACATCCTCCAAAATGTTATAGCTCCGTAAGGTAACGTGAAATATATTTGTACAGCAACACATTCTTTCGCAGCTGTGTGCACAAGGACTAGGTTTCCATCATCAAAACTCATAATGGTATCTCTCGAATGGTCGAGAGATAAGACGACGTAATGTCGCCTACCTGAGGGGTTCAAAGCACAGAAGGGTATCGCTCACAACATCCCAAGTGAAGCAAAGGAGACAGCGGGCAACAAATGAAATTGATGGTTAGTTGCTCATTTCCGGGGTTTGGATCACCCTAAACGTGTATAAAAACATCATTGCTGATCGACATTTATGTACTTTGGACACACATTGCCAAATAAATAATTTTTTTTTTTGTTGATGCAAACAAATCACACATGGGAATGAACATGCAGTCATACATCTCAGCTGCACTCACAAACATGCTTGCACAGTCACACATATACATTAAGAGGACGATCATGCAAATCTTCCACCTCTTGGGGGCACAAGCATTTCTCTCTGATAATGTCCTGTTCCAGTCCATTCCCCTGGTACCCGTACCCCAGTTGCAACACCCTCCAGGGAGAGCCAAGAGTCAGGAATTGCTTATTATTATTCAGATAATTGGACTCTCTCCTTATTTTTGTACTGAAATAAAGAAAGCGAGAGGGGTAAATAGTAAAAACGCATAGAGACAAAGCTCTCAAAGCTCCCTTACCAACACAGCAGTCCTTGTCTGTGAGAGCCGGACCACATACCTGCCTCTACATACACAATAATCCTACTCCGGTAAAAGAAGACGGTCCACATATAAATTTAAAACTGAAGCCGAACATATCTTAAAAGCAAAGGCAATGCTGAAAATCATTCAGGTCTGACTACATTTATCAAAACGGACACGCCCAAACAAGAACAAAGAAGCTGGCACTGGATTTGAGGAACTCTTAGCAAAACATCCTTCCAAGTGCTTCAAACTTAATGCCCAGAGGATGCTCCAAGCCCAACACAAAGGGAGGCATCTGGTCTGACTTGATAGGTGCTAACACTCTGCCTGGTGCAGTGAATTCCGTGTTTGGGCTAATTTGACTGGATGAGCCAAGAAATAAAATGGAACCAAGACAGAAATGTGGGGTGTAGATGCAGGAGAGGGCTAGCCAACATTCATTTCCATGGTGATTTCAACCACAGAATGGCCAATGAACTTGACTAGGATTTAATAATAAATCACATTGATGTGTTTGGATTACCCTAAAAGTGTATTAAAAGTGTATAAATTGCGAAAGTGTATAGCAATTCTGTTGAAATGAAGATTTTGTTTGGAGAACTTCCAGACTCATGTTTTAAAATATGTGTAAATATTGCGCATACAGAGAAAAGTTCATGAGTAAAACAATTTTCTTTCCTTTGATATTGTTTCCCCTCCTCTTGAATATGAATTTCTGCCAGCACAAGGCTCAGCTAGATCTATAAAAAACTGAGCAAGGAATAAAGAATTTTAATAATTCTTTTTATAGATTTTGGGGATACTAATTGGAAATATAATAATGTAGGGTATATTGGAGCAAAAGGCTAGAAACAACAGCAAAGCTAATTAAAAGAAAGATCTTCACCCAATTTTTACTTTACAACCCATCTAACTAAAGACCCAAAGCTTCTTTTTCAAGGCAAAATACACAGTCAAATGGTAAAGTGGAATGGGTCACTAATCATTAATTACTCCTACCTCACAGCAAATGAAATGGCATCCATTCTTAGGGAATTCTGCAGTTAGTTCAAACTCAAACTGAGGTTTCAGTAAACAGTACAGAAAACCGGGGAAGTACAGTACAGTACCTGTTAGCCATCATCCATTAACCTCATCCAGGGTACTGGGAAACTCAAGACTCCAAACATAAATAAACATAAAGATTATTATTTTGGGTAGAAAATTAAATTGACATACTCTCAGCAGAGTTAAATGTGCACATGAGTAGTAAAGTGCATTAAGAGAGGAGGTGTCTTATTTAAGTTCAATTAATTGAAGATTATGAGGCAGCTAGGCATATAACAGCAGGCATACAGATATCGATCCATGTAAACTGAGCTCCAAGTTCCAGCTGGCGTCCTGGAGTAATGTGTACACAGCACACAGGACGTCTGCTCCCCTGGGAAGCAGCCTTTCTGCCAAGGTTATGAAAGCGATAACTGAAGATCCAATCCCACTGAAGAGAATACCCTAATATTGCCATGATTAAACTTCCAGTACTTCCAAAAAGTCAACTGCCACGTACACGACTAACAACCACTAGCTGATGCACATAACATTACATTACATTATGTAAGGGTTATTTAATTTATATGGCAAAAACCTTTGAGCTTCCCAGATCCAAAAAGTCTTGCAAATCATACCAAATAACACAAAGCCTCAAATAACACTAGCATATGGTAAAAGCAGGAATGATACGATAAATACATAAATACGCAGCCTCGATAAAGTAGAAATTATGCATGTACAGTGAATGTACAGTTAAATCTGAAGATGATTTCCAGGTAAAGCACAGATGCCCACAGACACAGTTCAAAGTTATTGCTGCTGAGATGCTGAGTGTAGTTCCCAGGGAAAGAGCATTCTGGCAGCCTTCTCGCTGCTTGGGGTGTACGGCCACGCTGCCTCTGTACAGCTCCAAGTTTAGAGCTGTTTTTGAAACCAGATACAATACTGCGTACTGTCACCAGCATATACTGTGTACTGCCTACTGGTAGTCAGTGTAGTATCCAGTATGTCAGCTTTTTCGTAATTATGGTCTTTATAATCAAAATCATCATTTTATTTCAAAGGCTCCATTTTCCTTAAAATTCCCTTAGGATTTCTCTCCTTAAACAGAACATGAAATAGGTAACAAATTGAATGAACTGCAAACAGAAATATAATTAAGAAAAAAATTAAACAAAAATATATTTTTTTGTTGTAAGGCGTAACACTAGGAAACACTAACAGTATGGTTAGTTGCTTGGCTCTGACTACATCACAGCTTGTTCCAGGGAATATTTTTGACATTCTTGGTAGATTCGTCCCATATTTCTTCTGGTTGAACATGGAAACCCTATTTGCTCATTCCCGTGTTTCCAGTTTTGCACAAATTTTTGGCAGGTTTTACAGACGTTGGCAATCTTATCCTCAAAGGGTCATTGTGTATGCAGGTTTTTAGGGTAACCTTTATCTTAGCTGTTCAAACCCATGCAAACTCTTCAGCCAATCAGTCCTCTAATTAGGAAGCTGCCGTGAAAACCCACACACACACACACACACACAACAGCCCTTTATTTATAGGATTATCTAACCATGGTTTACAGTACATGGCACTAATCTGATGCATGTTGGACTTTAATTTGCTAAAGAACTTTCAAGAACACCACTGACACCTTTTAGGTTGCTTATCCACAATATCTCATTTTGTAATAACTGTTGAATTGGGTATCAATGAAATGAATGGGAAAAGTTTTCCATTTGACCAGAGTGTAAAGCACAAACAAATGTATCATATGCATAATGTTACAGTAAATATTGTTCAGCACAACACTGTATGAATTTAACTGTAATTAACTGACAAATACAGGAAAACAGTAGTGTACTGATTACTGTTTAGTATCTTTACGTATTGATTACTGCGAATTATGTAATTATATATTCTTTTATTTCTATTATTACTATTTCTATTATTTTTATATAATTAACTTGTTGTCTGCTGCATCAGACAGTTTTCCAAGTTTTAAGCTACATTGAGATTACAGGTAACTATGCTAATATATGCTTTGTTATTTCATTTAAGGAATTTTTGCAGTTCATTACTTGTTCTACTGGCGTTGTGATGTCATACACAGATTACAAATTTTCTGTTTTGTTGCAGACTTTTAATCAGTAATACTTGAGAATGAGAATATAGGTTATAGACTGTAATGTAATCCACAGCGTGAATCTCGTGCCAGTTCAGACATTTTTAGGATGTTCTTTATTTGGCTTCTTTGTGTATCACTCGAGTGAGCTGTCACGCAAGTTTCAGGTCCATTAACTAGTGGCAGCACACGCGGCATTCGGCTCATTGGAGGTGTATCTGCAAGCATCACAGGTTCAAAGCTACCTTGGAATCGACAGGGCCAACCTACACATAATTGCCCTGTGATAATATTACTACTGAAGAAATACTGAGTTTTTGGGTAAAGCAAGAATTCCCACACGGCAACAAGATCATGCCATTAACAAAATAAATAATGATTTGCGACCAGTAAATGTTAAAATGTTAGACTGTCTTAATTTTTTGTGTGTTAACTGTATATGTGGAGGAATCAATCCGGGACATACAGACTGTAATTTTGACTAGCACCCTAAAGTTGAAGCTGCTGTTTCTTTCCCTCTTCCTCTGAGGGTGCACCAATTTGACCAAAACAGCAGCATGCGACGTGCTCTGCTAACTCAACAAAGCTTGCTATGCATTTGCTGAGCAAAGGTTATCCATTCTTAAAAGACTGCCATAAGACTGACTGGAGCTGCCTTCATGTCTTTGGTAACAGGCTGATTTGTGCCAGCAAGCAAAGTTCCTCACTGACAGTTTATCCAAGTATCTCATTTTCTTATCTTATTTGACAGTTACTGTACATATTTATATCATCCAAACCCAAATTATACCATAATAAGAGAGAAAATGTTCGATACTACATATTTTCTGACCACTGGAATCAGGTGCAGCTACCCTGGCGATCCACCCAGGCCCTTTTACAGGCAGAATTGTGTTGACAGGTACTAAGGTATCATTGGTATTGCTGATTTATTTTATTAATTTGCACTCAGACTTAACCCTGACATTCTGCTAGGGGCATCTGTGTTCATTATGAGGTATCCATTTTTTTCATTCTTTATTAAACAATAAATGAAATAACGGTATATCAAGAGTCCCGATTCATGTAATTTTATCATACAGGTTGAGGGAGAGAACACTGAATGATCTCTATGATCAAACCCGATGACAGCACAGACAGACAAAAAGACTTCCAGGATGCCACCTATGGGATTCTAAAAATATTCTCTATTATAGTGATCTTTAAGAGATTCGTTATTCACCTGCCATGGCCATAGCTCACCAGGTAGTACCAGTCCTAGTTATTAGGGAAGCCTAGGCGAATATTACCGTCAGTGCCCCTAGTCCAAGGCTATTTGAAATTGGCAAGCAAGTCGGTGCCCCCCCTCAAAGCCCGTGCTGCCCATTGGATTGGCCAGACCTGCCACCAGGTGATGCACTGGGGACAGAAGCTGCTGCTCTTTATATATGAGAAATATTCCTGATGAGTAAATGAAAAGTTTTATGGAAAAGTGTTCATTATTTATTTCTCAGACCAATAAAATATTCAAGGTGCCAGTAAAACTATGATCTGCTGGCCTGGATGCCAGTGGGGGGAAATGTTATGTTGGACAGTGGTCAATATCAATAATCATCACAATATTATTTCTTTATTTTAAGGTTCGATTTTTGCAGGTTCAGCAGATTCATTGACCACAAATTGAACGGACTGCAAACTGAAATACAATTTTAATAAATAAATCACAAAAAATAAACCTTTTGTCACACTGGAAAATGCTGACAGCACGGTCTGTTGCTGGGTTTCTCATTTTTCTCTGACTGTGTTGCTGCTCGTTCCAGGAGGTGGGTTTGCCGTTGCTGGTCTTTATGACTCTTATAACCAGTCGCATTCTGTATGTTCTACTAGATGGCAATACTTCAGGCTCAGTTTAAACAGCCAGATTAGCACCACTCCACTGACGTCTTCTTACGCTGCATTTCTTTTAAACACTCATTCATAAAATTGCACATTGTACTTCATATAAACAATGCAATTTGGAATCTTATATGACAAAAAAGAAGTGAACTGAAAAACTACGGTGCACATGTGACTTTTGACAGCCAATTGAAATATCGAAAATAAGAAGCTTATTACTTTAACTATTAAAGCTTATTAATTTCACTAATTCAAAAAAATACAAACAGGATGTAGGGGGAAAAATATTAATTAAAATACATATTCTTAATGGATTTCTGTAAGGACACATTGCAATAGATGACTTTCACCCATTAGAAACTATCCACATACACACAGCAACACCTCCCAGCCACACACCTAGCTTGGGCAGCTGACACCTGCTGCATTGAACATTTTCATACAGAACTTTAGATGGTTAAGGAAATTCCACTTGCCCCTCAGCACATGGCAGACAAGCCTGTGACAAAGGACATTTCACATGTTTTCAGGCTGCCCCTTATTGATCTGTTGAGACAAAAAAAAAAGCCATTCAAGTTTGACTGTCTCATTCTGGTGCATTTTCTACACGGCTTTATCAACAAAAGAACTTATATGGTCTTTGTCCAACTAGACAAAGCCATGTGGGCAGTGTACTAAAACAAGATTTGAGTATGTTCTTTGTGTTCAATTTCTTGGGGGGAAAAAACAAACTCCTTCGGCTTGTAAAAAGGCAATTCGCTGCTTCGCAGGACATGGCCACTCTGATGAAGGTGTTCTGGGAATCAGGGTGACTATCTTGTAGTAATTACTCTGTCTGGCCCAATGGTACAACTGGCTATGCTGTGTTAATGCAATGTGAATCCCTGCTTGTGGCGTTATTAAACACCCCTTTGGGGGATATTGCACTGCGAAAGACCCTCATCTCCATCCCTCTCTAGAGATGAACCTTCAATTCCTGTTCTCTGGGATACAAGCGTGTATTTTAAAAAGGGGTCCATTTAAAAAAAAAAAAAAAAACCTTCAAGAGGTTTATATGCTGAAAAGGTTTGCAACATGCACATTTCTGTGAAAGAAAATATTTTAAAATGTAATATGTGTATACAACAGAGGAAAACTGGTTTTAATGTTTGGAGGAATAGGGGCCAGTTAGTCAGTTGAAGTTAGAGGATAAGGAAACAAGTAGCGGTTTGTGATTTTTTTCATTGAGAGAACTGTTTTGATGTGCACAAGTGGAGACACATTCAACATAAATAAAAAAAACCCCTTCACTGCAATTGCATCACTGCAATGTCTACAATGCAAATATGTCTACTGGGGCAAATGAATTTTATTGATTTCTCTTTTTCACTCTCGCAGTGAGGGAGAGCAGTGAAAGATTTATGAACCGGAGTATGTGTCGCCTTTTGTGGACATATTCAAATATCACATATGCAGTTGAGAGCTGCATACAAGCAAAGATTATGGAAACCCCTTGGCTTAGACTTGTGCTCTTATCCAGCCACATCTCTAAAGATGATCATTCTTTTAGGTTAATAATGGGCCTCAGGGTTAAGGCAAGAATCAATCACAGATTCTTCAATCATTTTTCTAATTGGATTTGGAGCCACTGTAATATAAAAGATGAAAAATGGAATGTACCTGAAAAGTCATTGGGCCAGATTCAAATGTTTCTGTCCCATGTAAGATAAATAATAACCCCAGAGTCATAATGCTCTTTTTCAATGGAAATTAAGCTTATCAGAGATCCATTATGACAATCCTCATTCACTACCTTTAACTTCATCACTCGACACAAAAATGAAATCGATGTATTGTTCTTTGGTAACTCAGTCACAAAAAACTGGCTGCCAAATCTTGGTTGACCCCCTAATGTACTTGAACCAATGCTAGCTGTGACTGTGAATCACAGTTATTGTTCTGAAGAGGAGAGCATT
>JAODKF010000009.1:25624002-25639027 GCA_026779585.1 Mormyrus proboscirostris
GCAGACCAATGCTACAGAAAGTGACTGGTGCAGGTGATTGAGTGAGTGTGTGTGTGTGAATGTTAGTGTGTGTATAATATATTTGATGCCAAATAGAAAACACAAGGCGCAGAGGTTAAGCGCAGCCAGCACACAGTAGTCATTTAAACACAATAACTCAAGACTGTTCACACACATTTCTAAACATTTGAAGAAGCCAAAGAGTGACTAGAACATAGAATATGTGCCATAGGTGAATAGGAGTTAAATTTCAACGTCAAGGTACAAATGGGCCACACAGAGGATCCTTTCTGCATCGCCCAACAAGGGATGGCATCGCTAGACTCCGCCCTGAGACATGATGATGAGGCAGAATGAATATTCTTCTGTGACTCTGGCTCTGTAATACTGTATGCCTCTCATTTGTTTACTTTTTGGCTTTCTCCTTTACAGTGACTTTTCCGGAGTACTGAATACAGCAAATGTTACATATTATCAGTCATAACTGTACAGTATGCAAATATTTTTGGTAGACGACCACACTTTTTTTTTTAATACAGTCTTGCGGTTTCTAATTTACATGCCAGCAACAGTTTTGACTGGTAGTGTTTTCAATTTTTTGCTGTAGTGTGTAATGACTGTTCAGTAGTGTAACCGACTGGCTTGATGGATGATCTGAAAGCAGTGTTTGCTTTTAAGTAAAGATAATATAGTTTTGGGAAGATTGTTTGATTTGAGACGAGTGTAAGGTTTGTGCTTAGTGGTTTGATTAAAGGAGAGGAGATTTTAGGAAATTTGTTTTAGCAATTCAGAAAAATTGTAAAATGTCAAGGCATGTCAGGCTACTTTGAAAGTGGGTGAGAGGCCTCAGACTCCAAAGGGTTACAGTAAATACAAGTTTATTATGCTGTTTCTTTTATGTTCCTCTTTTTGTGTCTGGTAATATGACAAAAAATTCCCAATCTATCTAGTGCTGCTTCATTATTCCATCCTCTGCAATGTACTAATGTACAGTACTGTCAGCAAAACAGCATGATACTACCAGCACCATGCTTGACCGTTGGTTCAGTGTTCTTAGGTTAAGAAAACAACTTCACCTTGACCCCTGATACATATCTCTTTTCATTGTGGCCAAGCA
Organism: Mormyrus proboscirostris; assembly: GCA_026779585.1. Taxonomy (NCBI): domain Eukaryota; kingdom Metazoa; phylum Chordata; class Actinopteri; order Osteoglossiformes; family Mormyridae; genus Mormyrus; species Mormyrus proboscirostris. The sequence goes on from JAODKF010000009.1 coordinate 25,625,120, forward strand.
GAGAAGTTAATGACACATTCACACATCATTCTGACTGCCTCCCCCCCACTCCCCCTGTGAATGTGCAGCCATCAGCAGCCTTTCAGACTGCTAGCCAGAAAGAATGATAGAACACACTAAAGAATGTGTCTGCTTTATTCAAGCACAGTACAGAACCACATGTTTTTTTTTTTTTTCATTTTCCACTCTGTCCACCTTTATTCTCCACAATCAACCTTATTACTCTGTTTAGGCCTGTAATTGGTCTGTTACACACGTTTTGGGTCACTCACCTCTAATTGCTTGGACACGCTGCTGCTTTGTACCTGGCTTGGCCTCCTTGCGGATGAAGTCTTTCATCATGTGCCAAACAAGCTCGATGGGCTTCAAATCTGTTTAATTTTCATATACCACACTGTCTCTCATTGCTTGACAATTGTGTCAACAATGACAACTAATCACTAAATTCTAATTCTAATATCAGTCTTATAAATCTTGTTTAGGCCTATAATTATTGTATTGCACACATCTTAGGTCCACCTCATCTCCAAAAGGGGAAGTAAAATACAAAATTCTAATTTAATCAATAAACTGACTAAACACACATTTTGCTAGTTTTAGGCCATCTTCGCCTCACAACAGAAACAATTTCTTAAATTTCACAGGCCATTTATTGCAGTGTAGTCAGTTTATTAATGAAATTGGAATTTAATATAACAAAATTATACTTGCTTAGATTTTCATTTTTTGCTGTGGAATTAGAATACCTGATTTCAGGTATCTCACATGATCTCAGGTAAGTCACTTCAGCTTTCATAATCACTGCTCTCCCTGGTGGATGGATAAATCATTGCAAGTACTTTACACACAGAGAGTTAAGGGGCGGACCATGCCGGCCCCCTTGTTCATTACATCATCATGGGGGATCTCATTACAGTCAAGGTCCCTCCCAGGACCCAACAGGGACCTGTCATGGACCAGCCAAGACCCCATCATGGAAACAGAAGAAAATTCAAGTGGCTACATCTTTACATGTGGCTATGGAAGTGATCGAAACACCTGAATTGAATGATTTGTAGTGGTGCCCCGATACTTTTGCCAATATAAGAACATAAGGACATAAGAAATTTACAAACAAGAGGAGGCCATTCGGCCCATCAAGCTCATTTGGGGAAAACTTTTCAAGTTCAGTTACAGAAGAGCCAGAGACTATGTCCCACTGTATCCCAAATAAATTTAAATCACCCATAACCACCACATGTTTATTACTCATAATTCTGATACCATCATATAACATTCTGATTTCCTCTGCAGCTACATTAGGTGCTCTATAATAAACACTGACAATTAGGCCATTTGAGTTTTTAAGCATCTAGTTTTATCCATACAGCCTCTGTACTTTTATTATCAGTGAACTGCCAGTTCTCTTTTACGTGTACTGGAACACCACCTCCCTCCTTGCCTATCCGGTCCACCGTGTAACCATCCATATTATATTCTTCTCCATCATTGTCACTCATCCATGTTTCTGTTATTCCTATAATGTCGCAAGAGTCTGATGAAATTAAAGCCTCTAAATTATGAATTTTGTTTCTAATATTCCTAGCATTTAAATACAGACCTCAAAGGGTAGGCCTTTTACAGTGCCCACTTTTAATATTAATTGGGGCTTTCCGTCTCTCTTCCGTCTCTTAACTAACCTCCCTGCTCCCCCAGTCCCTAGTTTAAACATTGTTCAACTACTCTACACATACGCCTCCCCAATATACTGGTTCCCCACTAGTTCAGATGCAACCCATCTGGCTTGAACAGGTCCCACCTGTTCCAGAAGGTCTTCCAGTGCCCCTCTTTCCTACACCACCCTTTTAGCCATGCGTTTAATCTCCTTATATTAAGCTAATTTAGCCTGGTTTACACGTGGCACGGGAAGTATTCCAGAGAATACCACTATGGATGTTCTGCTTCTAAGCTTATCCACAACTTCTATAAATTTATCCTGCAGAACAGCCCTCCTGCCCTTGCCTATGTTGTTGGTGCAAACATGCACCATGACCACTAGATTCACCCCAGCTTGCGTCAAAAGCCTGTCCACATGATTCCTTAGGTCCCCTTCCTGGGCACCAGTTAAGCAAGGTACCGTACGGGACCCTCTATCACGGGTGCACACATAACTATCTACACCTCTAATAACTCTCTCCTCTAAATCCTTGTTGTTTTGGATGAGAGCCAGTTGCTCCTCGAGGTCACAAACCTTGACCATGAGTGAGTCCACTAAATTACATCGCTCACAGATGAAGTCCGACTGGACGCAAACATCCAGAAGGAAAAACATCTTGCAAACACAATGCTGAGCTGGCACCATAATTACATTACTCACTATGACTCTGTCCTTTACTCCCAGCCCAGTATATTAATAGCATATTTAACTTTTAATTGATCTAATTAAAGTATAAATAACACACTAAATTAACATTTGCGTTAAAACGGAACTTTTTAAATTATCCGACAGCGTCAAAGATAACATCCTTTGAAATTAAACTTTTAAAATAAAATTAACAAGTAACCTACCCAAGACTAACTTCCTGCTGAACCACATTTAACTAAAATAAAGCGAAGTTGCTCTAAGGAGGGCCGAAAACCCACAAAAAAATCCCTCTCAAAGCAGGCTAATGCCAGAGCGGAGCAGAAAATGTCCTCCCAGCCCCGACTGGTGACCGAGCAAAGTTCAGGAGTAACTGTCCTTTTCCGAGCTAATGCTACCGACATTAGATCATATTACCCTGCGGGTGATTGTTGCAAAGGTATTCAGACAGAAACTCCGCTCACGCGACACCCGCAGCAAGACAAGTGCTCATGCCGACCAAGGAAAAAAAAAAATAAATAAATAAAAAATGAAACACCAACCACGCACGTAAACATACAGGTACACAAACACTCAAATATACTTCCAAATAATTCCAGTAAACAAAGAATTTCATTGTGTTGTCCATATACAATTAAGAACTTGATTTCAATTATTAGAGTAATAGAAGTCATCCGGCCTTCAACAGAGAACGGTACAAGGTGCGATAAAAAAAGCTGGATAACTATCACCCATTTATGAATACTTTGCATGTTATAACATGCCTAATCCTATAAATATTTGCATGTTCTGTACATATGCTCTATATTCCAAACAAAAAATGATACATAAAGGCTGCGCACTTTAACAGCATTACCTTGTCAATGTGCACTGAAAGTGTGACATTAACCAACTCGTCAGTTCTAACACTAGCCTGAGATATAACTAGAATAAGGGGAGTTCTGCTCCCAGGATTTAAACTGCTTCAGTGATGTTGTAGGAAGAAAGATTCTTTGTTGTTTACTATGCAATTTACTGTACAGTGAAACGTGCAGTGAATTTCATATATATTAAGATGAAGCGGAAAATTCCAGCAATCCTGTGCTGAATTTCAGGCACTGCTTTAATTACGTGCACATACATCTGATTCCGATTTCCATCTTGAACGTGCAATATTAAATTAGGAAGCATTGGTACAGGAGCATTGCTAAAGATTTTGAGCGCCATGAAAGCATACCATATCAGGCTCCCAAGTCCAGACCAATCCAATTATTTTTCAAAATTTTTAGGGCCCCTGTCAGTCTAGGGCACTTGGAATCATCCTAACTACGCCCCCCCCCCCAACGGTGACCCTGCTGAAAGATGTTAACTTAGTGTAGCACTTGCTTGCTTCGACATCATGACAGAGCGTGAAACTGGCTATTCTCTCATCAACTGGTCAGTGATCATTTTCTTGCTTTAAAGCAAATAGCCAATCATAACATTCAAAATTACCAATCGATGAAGTGGACAAATTAGCCAGTGTTTCCGCCTCCAAAGTCTCAAAACACAACCTGTAGCAAGCGAGCAGACTAGTGTGGTGCAGAGACGAGTGTGAGCTGGTAGAGAAGATGGGATCTCTGCTCACGAGCGCACACGCGAGCGTGGTGCGGGGGTTTGAGGCTAATTTAATGCCGTTGTGCAAGATCTCCACATGAGTGCGTACCAAGAATGGATTTTCTGCTCATGAGTGCATATGTGGTTCCTTTTTAGGGCAGTCAGAAGACTATTGGGACTTCTCATGCACTTGCACATTGGTCGAAAACGTGTGTAAACCTCTCATCACATGTCCATGACAGCCGCCAAGTATATTACCCAGCATGCATGTCATAATGGTCTCTCTCTCATTCTCTCCTTGGTGGAAGTTAGTCTTGAGTCCGAATTATCTTGGGATGAGGCATCATATTTGCGCCGTAGACATCAGGTAAGTGGCTCTCCCTGGGCAGTGATATCTTAATGGTTAGGGAAGCGCACTTGTATTTGAAAGATTGCTGGTTCGAATCCCTGCCCGACAAGGCACCACTGAGGTACCCTGAGCAAGGTACTGCCCCCATGCACTGCTCTCTGGGAGCTGAATTAGCGCAGAGGACACATTTTGTTGTTCTGCACTGTGTACTGTGGTGTTTCAACAATGACCACTGATCACCAAATTCTAATTCTAAAAATTCTAAATTTTGGTAGCCTCTAGCTGCATTCATGCTGAGCGCCCACAAGTAGTAGCTCCGCTCCTGTTCTTATTTTTTAGCGCCTGTGCTCAGCTTCGCTCTAGCTGTGTGCCATGCTGGTGCCGTTCCTCTGATGTTGACATCATGACCGTCTCTGCTCTAGCACTTGCTGGGCGCCTGCATGTAGCAGCTCTGCCCTTACTGCGGGCATAGTGTTGCGCATCTGCACCCAGCGGCTCCGCTCCCTCTGCCGTTAATGAGAAGAGTCTGTGTGTGATCAGCTCCACTCTAGCAGCTGTTGAGCATGTGTGTGTGGTGGCTCTGCTCCCTTTACCATTATACTGTAGCGTCGCTCCTACTGTGGTCATATGGTTGAGCACCCAGGTGCCGGGCTCCACTCCCTCTACTACTATATTGCCAGTGTGTTCAGCTCTGCTCCCACTACTGCTATTTCTTGAGGGTCCATGTGTGTCCATGTGTGACTGGCTCCACTCTCTCTAACCCTTGGATTCTGCATGATGTGTCCTCTGCCATGGTGCCATGGATGCTCTAGATGGCCATGACTGCTGCCCTACTGACTGAGCCTCACTCATTTGTGGGAAGCACTGACCGACCCATGTCCGGCCTGCAGTATTATGCCGTTGGAGCTGCGCCGCCTACGCTTGACCAAGTTAGACCCATATTCTGATGCTCCCCCTCCCCCCTCAGGGGTGAGTGACGGTGACAAGAAACGAAAGGTGGCTGACACTCCTAAAGTGACAGCAATGAGGAAACCTTCCTCTGGAGGCCTAGCACACAAGATTTCCAAGCTCATTTCCAGCATTGAGCAATTGCAGGCTCTGCTGTCTGCTATGCAGTCTGCCCCAGCTGTGGGCTCCCAGGCTGTGGAGGAGCATCATGCCACCTCCATGTCTCATTCCAGGATGCGTCCACTTGGCCAGTCCAACATGGATGCTGCGTTGGTCGCTGCTTCTGAGTCTCTGTTCACTGGCCACACGGACATTTTTTACATTGAGGAGGGATCCTTAGCTGTGGGTGACCCCTCGCCATGTCCACTCGGTGAGAGTGGTTTTGATGCTTTGAGCTCTGCTTCGGCATCAGTTCCTGCAGCAGCTCTCATTCAGAGCATGCTTAGGACAGCTTTAACTTGCCTTCAGCTGGATGTCCCACAGACTCCATGGGGGCCATGTAATCTTCTGCAGCGGCCAGTATCTTGTGATGACCTTGGCATGACCCATTGTCCAGATTTCACTGGGGTGCTTACGGAGGCATATTGCTGAGCGATGTCTTCTAAGACATGCTGACAGTGATGGCAGACCCCGACACAGTCATACTTGAATGTAGAGTGCTGCTGAACTGATGACCTCCTGGGCAGAACCTATAGTCCTGCAGCATTTTTGGGCAGAATAGGCAATACCCTAGCATACCTGATGCTGGACATGCATCCCTCTCTCCCCCCTGCCGTGGATTCGGCGATGGGTGAATTAATGGACATTTCCCTCCAGTTATTGGGTGCCATTGCTGGGAAATTTGGAGAAGCCTTGGGCTTGCTCGTACAGGCCAGGAGGCAGGTGTGGCTGGCCCAGTTCCCACCATTTGAGCCCTGCCAGAACACTTTGAGGGCCTTGCCCTTGGGCCAGATTTTTGACCCAGTAGCACAAGAGGCTGCCATCTCATTGGCACTCAAACATTTAGGCACCCTGCTGGGACCTCTCTTTCCAGTTGCCAGGACTACACAACCCGGCTTGATACTGCCTCCCATCGTGGCCCAACCCCCCATCCTGCTCAGCCTCACCCCCTGACCCGCTGGAGTCACTTGACTGCAGCAATCTGTCCACCAAGTACCCCACCCCTTTACACGTGGCGGGCCTCTCTTCGCTGGCACCCCCTAAGCACACTAAAACTGCCGATGAAAGCAATTGACTCCTTGGGGTCAGCGCAGGACTGGTTTACTGGTTTAGCACTTTCCAGCTCAACCCCTGGAAGAAGATCACTTTGAATCATTGGCTTTAATGCATGCTTTCAGAGGGATATGTCCTCCACTTTTGTTGTCGACCACCTCTTTTTGATACAGTACATCCCCACAGTGATCCGCAACCCAGGTCAGATACGGGCCCTTCAGCTGGAACTTTTGCAGCTCTTACAAAAGGGCTCAGGCAACTGGTTTTTGATCTACCTACTTCCTTTTCAGGAAGAAGGATGCCAGCTTCAGACCCACTCTCTATCGAACGGGACTGAACCAGTGTCAAAAGCACCAGCTTTTCTAGATGCTCAGCACCAAGGATGTCATACCAGCTATCATGCCGGGTGCATAGTTCATCTCCATTGATCTCAAGGACGCATATTTTCTCCAGTTTGGTCTCTCCCTAGCCCTGCGTGTGTTCGCAAATTGTTTGAAGATTTCCCTAGAACCCCTACCACGCTGGGGCATGTTGGTCTTGCCATAACTCAATGAATGACTCCAGGTTGTGCCTTTTGCGCAGCAGGTGGCCTTGGAGACCCAGAAGTTGCTGCAGCATGTTACAACCCTAGGGTTTACCATCAACTGAGAGAAGAGCTCCCTTGTTCTCTCCTAGATGGTGGAGTTTATTGGCATGAGCCTGAACTCCAGGCAGAAGCTGGCCTCTCGTACTCCAGCCAGACAGCTTGTGCTCAGGGCAACCCTGGCACAATTCTGCTGGGGTCGTTATTTACCTTACCGGACCTTACTCCGCCTGGTGGGGTTTCTGGCTGCTGCAACATCACTTGTGTGGCTCAGACTCCTCCATCTGCATCCCTTTCCATGCTGGCTGAGTTACATGCCATTGTATCCAGTTCAACACAGGCATACTCCTATCCAGTTTTCCTACAGTTACAATAGGGCACTGCTGCCGTGGCGTCACCAAGGTCTCCTGCAGTGGAGACGTGCTGAGACACTGGCATCCACACAGAAGGTCGCCTGCTGTGCTTGAGGGCTGCCCATGTTCTGGGAGTTGTGAATACTGCAACAGACGCTCTCTCTGGGGGACCTGTTCATGCGGGGGACTGGTGCCTGAATAGCGAGGTGACCCAGGCAATGTGGCAGATATACAGCAGGGCGGAGGTGGATCTGTTTGCTGGACGAGCTGGGCTCCCTGGGTCACAATGCCCTGGCACATGATTGGCACTACGGTCTCCCTCATCTGGATGACCCTCGATTGCATCCAGCGGATTAATTGTCATGTGTTGCTGGTTGTTCCTCATTGGCTGTCCTTGGTGACAGCTTGTCCGTGCCCTCTTCTGTGCCAGTCTGGCATCCCTGCACAGAGAGCCTGAACCTCTGGCTGTGGCCACTGGGTCAGGCCAGCAGCTCCTGGGCTGTTCACAGAGGGTTCAGAACACTGTTTACACACTCCATGTATGACAACAGGTGGAAACTTTTGTTTTCTGTGTGGTGTTTGGATCAGTCTTTGGATACATGAGTTTCTTCAAAGCTTATGAGATTTTGGTCAGTTTCCAGCCACACATAAGGTTTATGTGGTGGCCATTTCGGCCTGTCATGAACTGCAGGGTGGAGCACCCTTGAATTCTCACAGGCTAGTTATGGCCCTTCTCAGAGGCACCTTTTGCTTGGTCCACTAGTCTTTTTGAGTGTTCCTCAATGGGATTTGCCCGTGGTATTGGAGGGGCTGTGTAAGGCTCCATTCAAACCGAAGGACTCCTCTGACATCAAGTGGTTTTCTTGTAAAACAGGCTTTTTATTGCCCAAGCGGGTTGGTGAACTTCATGCCCTGTTTGTCAGTCCTCAGTACCTCTACTGGGGCCTCGAGGACAGTTCTGTCACTCTGTGGGATAACCCTACCTTTCTGCTTCAGGTGCTGACCCCCTAGTATATTAACAGGCCCCTTTCCTTAGCGGCTTTTGCTGCTGGAGCTGGCCCCACATGGGCCTTACAGCACTATGTTGGCATACCTAGTGCTAGTTGTTTGTATGCTTCCATGGGCAGAAAACAGGGTATCCTCTCCCTAAGCAGTGCCTTTCTCAGTGGATCATAGACACTACCTCTATGATATACCAACTGTGTGAGCGTTCAGCCCCCACTTTAATTAAGGGCCACTTGACCCGGACCATGGAATCTTTTTGGGCAGCGCGTCATGGTGCCCCCTCTGTCTGAGATCTGCTCTGCAGCGACATGGTATTCACCCAGCACCTTCACCAGCGTGGTGTTGCTTCCATCCGTGCCCGTGGGCATGTTTCCTGCAGTCCTGTCTGCGGTCTGGGTATCCTTTCTTATGACAAACATTGGTATATGTCTTCTACTAGTCATTCGACGGCCCTCTGGTGGTCTACCACTCCTTCTTAGAACCACGGTTACATGCGTCATCAGCATTTTTATGTGTGCGAGGTTTGAGACTAACTAAATGCCATAGTCCTATTCCAATGAGCCACACCTCATAGGCAGCTTTGGCAGCTTTGACCAGGAATCAAACTTGGGTCAACTGCTTGGAAGGCTGCTATGCTTAGTACTATACCACCAATGCTAGGAGCAGGTTTGAGTTTGGAAGACGGTCATGGACGGTCACAGGATCCAAAAACAAGGGCTAGCAGGCAGAGGCCTGCAGGGGAAAGGAAGATGTGTAAAAGGCAAGGCAGCTAGTAGGACAACTCACCTCTGGTGCTACACATTAGCGGTATTCCCAGACATTTGTCTGTTCTGGGTAGTTACAAGGAAATTAGATGGCATTTACCTTATTTATCTGTCTTCACAGGCATCCCACAAATCTTAAACTACTGAGATAACAGGAGATAATAAAAAATAAAAATATGAAAATCACCCATGCCAAAGATAAGCAAACTGCAAGTGCACCTTGAATTAGTTCCAGAAGCTTGGCCAGTGCCAAGTACAGGACAGATGTGACCTCTAAGTGTCAGTGAGACCCATCACTTGCAGCTCCGGAGGAGGACACTCACAAAAATCCTGTACAGCTGGAGATTCTAAAGCACTTCCATTTCAGTACTGCTGCTGATGCCCCCACCACCAGCTGGAGGCCACGATAGCAAATAGAAATATGAAGTTTTGTCCAGTGACTGGGTTTGCATATTTTGTCCATAAGCCAGAAATAGATGGTGTGTAATATTTTCTTTTCTGGTGAGGAAATAAAAAAAAACAGATGCTAGTTCATCACAGCTATGAATGAGGTATTGAAGGAAGGTTTACAAGTGTGGGGGGTGAGGGGGGTGGGGTCCAGAATTCGTGGTACTATTGTGTTTCTCCTGTCCCATCTGTTCTGTATCAATGCCGAATGAATTGGTACGGCCCCAGTAAACCTGCTTGATTAATCTGAAATCTGTAGTTGTGCACTTGGAGGTCCTTGACCCTCAACAAAGTCACCAGTGTTTCATTTCTGTTCTGCTTGCACATGCCCTAAAAGTACCTTCTTTTCTGGTAACACTCATTCCTGTTTTCAACAGAAAACGCCCCAAAAGGGGAAAGATTTGTCACCTGACAAATGTCACCCCCACATAAATGCATGTATCACAGCCCCCTGTAAAGTTGACCCCCCTTAATCAACCAGGGAATCCATCCGCCTACCTCACCCCTTGTTCCAATCCCCTGTCAAGGGGTTTTTGTCACTGATGGGACTCACAGTAAATCATACAATGCTGCAAAAATAAGGTGTATGTTAATGGTAATGACCGCATGCGGGGTAAGTTAATTATGGGCAATGGATTTCTGATGTAAATTTAGATCAGGGTTTAATTACTTAATTACACTAATAATAGCCCTGTTTAGTCTTTTGTTTGCATTACTTTCACATGAAGCCTCAATAAACCAAAACAGCATTCCCTACTCACATGAAACCCACAGTGCAGCAGCGTCTCGCAGTCGTGCCTACGCACCAGACCCCATTGATGCGGCACTGCACCGACACCGCACTGGAGAATGGGGTCACAACACACTGCTGGTGAGGACAGGAACCCCAACTGCGTCCAGACAGCCAAAAGCTGTCTGAAACATTGTCAGACCTGTTTCCAGGAATATCGTGGGCGTCCAGGAATAACAGATTCCAGAAGGATTCATCCAGCCCCCCCAGCACAGCATGGAGAATAAAGTCACATAAGCACTGATTTTGTTTCGCCCCAGTCTCTCACTTCCCCCATTGGCCTTGGACCGACAAGAATGGAGTCCTTGTCGGCCACTGCGCTCCCTAACTGGGGATAGCTGAACCAATGCTTTGTGGGAATCAATATTTATCCACCGACATGACACCCAGAAGGTACGGCTTCAGTGTTTCCCTCCAGCTGCTTAGCCTTATTGGGAGAGAGAGAAGAGGAAGAAAAGAAAGAAAAAAAAAAAACTCACCCACATTTTCCTTCAGGGTAGTCAGGCCCGAAGGCATTTTTAAAAAGTTCAAGCTAAGGGCTTTGGGGATGATCTTATTTAGCCAGCTGAAAGTCTTTTCAGATGCACTAGATGGATGTACAGATAAACACCCCCCCCCTTTCATTCCCACCCCCACTGTTGGTCCAGGGAACCCCATGATTGTTTTCTCTGCTGTACAAAAAACAGAGAACCAAGATGCATCGCCAAACTGTGCCTAAACTTGGGAACAAGGGGAATGTGGGCTCTCTGGACCATCATAACCACATAGCACACAGAGAAACTCCAGCAAGTCATTGTGGCTACCAGCTCCCAGCTGCCGCATCCAGCACTAGCAGCAGCCCAGTATGTGCAGGGCCACTGAGGAACAGTGGCAGAAAAGTAAATAATAAAATCAGGGCTGAGAGATCAATGTAGCCACTGAAACAAAGAGGTAGCTTGGGAAATGAGTGAGCAAACCCCGTTCTCAGCCCCCAAGCTCTAATTTACCACTCTTTATAGCTTTGTTTCAGCGCTAAATAGGCAGATCTTTTTTTGCTCTTTACTTTCCAAGGAGGTTAATAGTGTTTTTTTCCCCCCCATCATTAAAATGCACCCACCCCCCCCCCGACTTGTTCTGTGTAGTATTTCGACCAAGAAGCCTGCATGTAATGATATCAATCTGCGTAGTGTCTGTGAGAGGAATAATCTCATCTTTATCCGGCTTTTCACAAATGAGCTCCGACCCAGTTTATGAGCGAGAGCAGGGAAGGTCTCCACATGAAACTGCATCCTTTCTTTCTCAAGTTACTCTCATGTATTTTACCCTTTTTCTTGGCAGCAAGTGGTTAAAATGGAGAATACATTTTGGGTGTTAGAGTCATGGCCGCAAGGTTTGACAAAGCATTCTCCTCATTAAATCATTAAAAATCCTTACAGTAGCAACAAAACAGGAGCCCTCAAAGGTATGGAAGCGACTTGTGTTTTCTTTGTTTTTTTTTTTCCCCCACTCGCATGGTGATAAAGCTAAATGCCAATAACTTAAGTTATTAATATCCCAAATGAAAGTCTTGGAAGTCATGACCTTCATATTTTTGGGTGTTAACATGTACTGTACATATGAGGGGAGGTGATCTTTCATTGCTATGGTGTGCGCAGTTATTTCCAGGATTGAGCAAGGAGCAAGTGTAAAAAACGCAAGCACACCCATCACTGGATGCAATGACCAGAGAAGATGATAAACTACTTTGGTCAACAAGAAGGTGGAAGAAAGTAGACCACAAACAAACATCCCAATTCACTCTCGTCATCAGAAATTTAGATTCAAATTGTGACTCTGTGCTGCATTTTTCTGTTTATTCTACAAGGACTTACATTACATTACTGAATTTCATGTAAAGCCGCTGAGTTTATGTACAGTGTGATGTATTATATGGTACTGTACTGTATTGTACTGCATTGTACTGTTACGGTGCTTCACAGCGCTAGTGACCCAGAAGGGCTACGTCTGATAATGCCACAAATTCTGCCAGACAATCTGGATTAATCCATCAACTGGGGAGAAGACACTGCTGGCAAGCAGCGCAAATTAAAGAGGACAATAGACTAAAAGGGTAGTGGGGGGGTGGGCAGAGTGGTAGATGGAGTGAGACTGGTGAACTGTGACCTTGCAGAATGTGAAGATGCGATTCACGTGGGTGTGGGGTGGGCGTCGGTCGGAAATGAGGAACAGAGGTGCCTGCTAATATTGCTCCTTTTCTTACTTACACAGTAACCTAATCTTGAAACCCTGCCATCAACCCCATTGGGCCGGCCTTACCCAACATCTGTTGGAAGCAGCATGAACTAAAGTGCATGATAAGTAGAAAAACAGACTCAAAGGGCCTGGCGTGTGTGTTCTCCACCTGGTGGTACCCAAATGTGAGATATAAAAGGGGGACAGGGGAGCAGAGGTGAGGAACACCATGAGAACATACATGAGAACTTGTCTTAGCTGCCCAACGCAAGCAAGGACACCTAACCACATCTTAGGTTCATTTGAAGGCTACCTGAGGGCTTCACCATGCCCAATAGCAGAATGGTATGATCCCATTGATCCTCCTGCTTCCATAACCATACCTCAGCAAAGCCACCATCTCGGCTCATCTCCAAGCCCAAAGTATCCAGCATGGCCTGGGAGACAGCAATCCCTACCAAATGCTCCAATTAAGTCACGTGACTGATTCACAGACGCTCGCATACCACTCCTAACTTGCCTTTGTAAAGCCCCGCAGGACTTCTTTGGGCTCTGACAAGAGCCACGTGATCCTCAACTATTGCTGCAGCACCAGGCCTGACAGCTTCTGCTGAGCAGTACATAGCACACTGATTAGAGATGATTTTCCCAAACCACAGTCACTAAGAACCCACTGTGGATCCCGGACATGTAATTAACCATGATTAATTATAATTAAACCATAAACATGAACACGTTTGTCTCACTTTCATTTTCCAGACTGGTTTAAATATAATTTTTAAGATTAATTATAAATGTTACATTGCCCCTTAAAAATAATACAATAGAATTCATTATTAACTCATTTTCAGTTAATCGATGATTACTTATTTATAACCATTGAAAAAATAATTAAAGCATAAATTAATCTAAATATAATAAGTAAATATATTCAGGTTGTTCATTTTTTTCCAATGATCAAATAAAACTTGGTCTTCGGCTAACATATTCCGTTATATTGTCTCAGTCACAAGACCAATTAGGTTAATATTTCAACTAATTAACTAATTAGCTGGCTTGTGGACCAGCATGTGCAGGAATGGAGCTTGTTTATTACCTATTGGTTCTGCACCAAGAAAACACATTTCTATCCAAATGGGCAAGAACTGTTGGAAACCAAGAAACAAAATGGTAATATAAACCACAGAAATGCTTTGAGCTTCAGATAAGATCACAACATTAGTTGAACTAGTCCAGAGGTACCTTCCAACATACAAACACACACACTCCCATACACCCTTCACAACCAGGGCCTGAACTAAGATGAGCAGCACACTTTATCCCAATCCCC
>JAODKF010000009.1:25651371-25669894 GCA_026779585.1 Mormyrus proboscirostris
CATATGACGTCATCAACGCTCAATAACCAGATATTATGCATCTTAAATTATTACAATTAGATGTATTATTATCATTAAAGAGTATAATTCCATTAATGGGATACATTTATTATTTTATTTATTTTAAATTTATTTTTATTTTTTTTTACGTCGTCAGCATCGCGGGCTGCATTTGCATTTGCGACGGGCCGCAGGTTGAGAACCACTGCCCTAAGGTCTGCTGATCACCTGACCTTGGTGGTTCCCAAATCTCGGCTGAAGCTCAGAGACAGAGCTTTTTCAATCATGGCTCCCAAGCTTTAGAATAAGTTGCCATTAGATGTCCGGCTGGCTCCATCTCTTTCTATTTTTAAATCTCGGATTAAAACATATTTGTTTTCATTATCTTTTACTTCAAGGTGAGCTGTGCATCTTTTATGGCTGTGTGTGTTTTTTGTATCGTGTATGTGTTTTTTTGTTTACATTTTTGATTGTATAGCACTTTGGCAGCAACTTGTTTAAAATGTGCTCTATAAATAAAGTTGGAATGGAAAAAGTGCTCACGTTTTCTTTTAAAGCAACATTTCATAGCAAATCAGTTAAATAGGTCTTTGAAAGAGAATTTAAGCCTAACTGTTTTCACCCAGGACTCTTCCAAAACTTCTGGCTGGGGTCGTGCACAAGGCAGCATGGGTCACGTGTTCCACAGCAACAATAATACTGGGCTGCCTGCAGACATGCCTGTCTGTAAATTGGCTTAGTGCACTCAGATATTGGCCGATGCCGATACGTTAAAATATGGCAAATTTCGGCTCGATATATCGGTCGACTGCTAGTACAAATTCAGCAGACCGAACTATTTTTGTACCACAAATACATTTAATGCATCGATTAATACATTTTTTGCTTCTGTCACCTTATTTCTGCACCGGAAAATATGAACCAATGTGTGATAATGTGTGACGTGTGTGTGATAATGCTGGTGCAGCAGTGAAACTTCAACATTTATTAGCAGGATCACATTACATCGTTTTTTTTTATTCTGTGGAAAACAAAAGATTGATCTGCTGGCTAGATTTAACAAGAATCATGAACATGTACAAGTAAAATATAAATAAAAGGCTGTGTCCCATTTTCATCATGATCGAGCCACAGTAATAGCAAATAGCTAACAACCCGACCTTTTTATCCTCCATTATTTGGGCCTGGTAGTTTCGCATTGTGTGTGAAGTTTCACCTACAAATATTATGCATTATCTATGTTTATTAGTAATAGTATTTACAACTTTATTGATCCCCATGGGGAAATTGTTTTTTACGCCTCCCTCAACTTGCTCTTTGTAGAGCAAGCTGTCCGCGAAAGGCAGCCACCTGTTGGGGCACCCAGGGAGCTGGGGGTTAAGGGCCTTGCTTAAGTACCCGCAGACATGCTGAGGCTGGGTTTGAACCTGTGACCTTGTGATTACAGGTACACAGTATTATTATTATTATTATTCAGCATAAATGTCCCAGGTCCTGTTGTGCAGTGTGAAAGCGATACACGAAAGTAGCCAGGACTCACATTAGTCATGATTCATAAACCTCCTCAATCTCTCAATTTACATGGGATAAAATACGCACCAGCTCCTCACCAAGGATAACTGCTTAATAAACAAGTATTTGCTGTTCATAAAAATTACAGATCTTTTTTTAAGGTCCACACCATTAGTAAGCCAAAGACTAATAAAATTCTACCATATACAGCAAATCTGGCAGAAATCAATGTGTGAGCTCCAGAATTGAAAAGGTTCTATGTAAATGTGATAAAGAATACCATAAAAAGTACAGAGCTCATTAACACAAGACGAAGGCAGACACAGAGGGGACCCTGAGCAAGACCCACTGCAGGCACATGTCTTCCATACAGACTAATTAGTTATCAATTCCCTGTAGCCCCTTGATGCCATCTTTGTGTCATAATCAATAACATTAGCCCACAGATCTATGCTACATACATCCATGTACACATATACAATGTCAACTTAAGTTTAATGAAGCGAATGTTAGTGTTCTATTTTTCTTGATACTACTAATGCTAGGGATGTACCGATCCCAGTTTTTTCTAACTGGATACCCGAGCCTTGGGTGTTGGCTAATACAAAATACCAATTTGATTCCTTTAATTAATAAGCTGCATGCTTTGTCTCACTGTGTAGGAGAGTCTGATCATTCTTGTGTGTAAGGGAACATCAGGCTTAACTTTAACAAAGCTTTTTTTACACACACACACACACACACACACACACACACACACACACACACACCTCAAGTATATTTAACCTATATATACACACAGTGGAAACCACTTATGCTGATCATGTCTGTCTGGGTGAAACTGATCACTATAACTGGATGTTTGTAATAACAGTATCTTTTTTCTTTATGTCAACAGATTACCATCTAGTTAATATTTGTATATTTATTGCATGACTAAGGTAATAAAATGGACAGCAACACTATTTACTGAATTTTACTGACTTAAAATACAGTATAGCTGTTTTGAATTACAATACTATACAAATAAAAATACCTGAAATGTGTATAATTCAAATATGCTATAATCCAGTATCTTATCCAGCACCTAAAATATATCTTACTGTAGTTTAGCTGTTGCATTGCGTAGGCTCATTTTTGGCAGCTTATCATAAGCTTTGATTCGTCATTGACAGAAAATTAATTTCTTTTTCCTGTCAGGTTCTCTGTGTATGCAGCATTAGCCTTGGGTAGCTAACCAGAAGACGGGGTAATTACGGAATTACTGCAAGGCAAAGCAGGACGATCAAAGTTTTTTTAAAAAAAAATAAATAATAATAATTTCCCCCATACATTATGTACAAAACGACCCAAAATGAACACTAAGTGGACCACTTGACTACTATAAGCAAAATACTTTAACAGTATTTGTACAGGGATGATTCTGTGCCAAGCTTTTTGATCCGTATTAGCGGTTGTTCACTAGAACAGCTTCTACTGTACCGTGGGGAAGATAAGTATTTGGTACACTGTCGATTTTTCAAGTTTTCCCACTTAAAGAATTGAGAGATCTGTAATTTTCATCATAGGATCACCTCAACTGTGAGACGGAATCTAAAAATAAAATCCAGAAAAATCACATATGATTTATAAATTATCAATTTGCATTTTATTGCATGAAATAAGTATTTGATAACATACCAACCAGCAAGATTTCTGGCTCTCACAGACCTTTTAGTTCGTCTTTAAGAAGCCCTCCTATCCTCCACTCATTGCCTGTATTAATTGCATAAATAAACTGTTTGAACTTGTTACCTGTATAAAAGACACGTGTCCACACACTCAGACGCCAACCTCTCCACTATGAGCAAGACCAAAGAGCTGTGTAAGGACACCAGAGACAAAATTGTAGACCTGCACAAGGCTGGGATGGGCTACAGGACAATAAGCAAATACTTTATTTCTCCACTGTAGTTACTTATCTTGAAACCTGAGTTTTCAGCTCAAATCATTTATATCAGGATTCTCAATTCTCAGCTTGAAAGCTCTTGACAGATGAACAAAACCAGTAAGTACGGCGTAGTCATGGACAGACCCTCTGCCATAGCCTGACATGTACCTCCCCAGACATCTGACTACATGTTGCAGCGATGCAGACCATGCAAACTGTGCCTTTTGTGACCTTTCAGTCTAACAAAATGCCGTGGCTTTGAGTTTTAACATAATATTGCAGTCAAAGTGGAATACGCGTATATGAGCTGATACCGATACCTATACCGGCATCGGTGCATCCCTAATTAATCTGCTTATTTTTAAGGTATTCTCTTGTTAAGGCATGATGTGAATGCCTTGGGGATCAGTAGATTGCCCTCTCTGTGGCCATTTTGTACAAGGTCAGGCATTTCTGTTCATTAAAAGAAGGCTAACAATTACAAGCCTATTTCTGAGGCAAGATGAAGAAACCTATGAGGATTTGATCACACAATTAGCAATAGGCCTATATAAAACACGCCTCAGCTACAGACTAATTAGAATCTCAAGCAAATCGTATGTTATTCCACTGTGATAGGTTTTTAGGTGAACGAACGGAAGTATGTTTATTAAAAATGACAGGAGAGAATTTAAGAGATTCTGCAGCATGCATTACAGTGCACACTGCTGTATGCGTATCATTTTCCGGGTGAATAAAACCATTCCTTTCAGCTACACGTTGCGCAAGCATGACAAAGATCAATTCGATTTCCAGTTGCTGACTCCCAATGCATATTAATAACATTTTAATTTGTCACAGATAAGTATATGCATGTACTTGTGTATTGTATATTCTTGCTTCAAAAATTTAGTAATCTGTACATTTAGGACATTTATTCATTAATATGTAGACCAGAGTTTATACAGCTGATAAAACAGTATTCTTGAAGGTTTAGCATTTCATCCATCAGGTAGAAATCTGACTTGCTTACATGACTTGACTGATTATTGCTTACACATGCAAGCAAACATTTTGCATAAAAACAGTCACACAGGAGAAGCCCATGTGTTAATGTAATAGCGGCTCAGCTAAATTCAGGTCTTGGTCTCAGTAAGACAAGAGAGCTCTGGGTAATGTTTGCATGGGGCATGAAGTTCTTTCCTCTACTGCTATCCCAGAATGCACCTGGGCAGTCCTCTGGCAGACAGCAATAACACAGACAGGGCCTAGTCCCATGCAAGCAGCACCAGCAACTAGTCCTCTGTTCTCCCCAGACTGTTGGCCCGTTTGATATTGAGCTCTTAATAAATCCTTGCACTTAATCATTTCCCCAAGCCTTGAACACCACCCCCTCCCCAGCACATGCCTTGACTTGCATCCTGTGCCTACTGTCTTGGTAGCTATTCCCCCATATCTTCAAGATTATCCTTACTTCTGTTAGACTGTAGTACCAAATGTTACTTGGCTGGACTCCTCCCATCAGAACAGACATCTCCCATCTTTTACCAACTCCCTCAAACATTGGAAACAATGCCATATCTCTCAGGGTATGCCAGGCAGAAAGGGCTGGATGAGATCAAAAAAAGAAAATGGAAAGACGAATGAATCAGATTATTATTATTTTTTTTTTTAAATCTTCCTGTTCAACTGCCTTGACAGCTTACATTAACAGAAAGAGAAATATAAAAACCACAAATAAATTGAATGCCTTACAACAAACAAGTCCTGTTTGAGAAGATTCCTACAAAAGAATCCTTGAATGAGACCTAAGCAGGAGAGTAAGAGAGATCATTATTTTGACTGTTATAGCTACAGTCGGTGATCTTTGGATCGATACCGCACAACACCCCCGGGAAGCACTGGGCCTACATACACATACTACAGATGTAACTCCAACACTGAAGCCTCAGCGAGTCACCATGGAAGCCCTTAATTCTGTGTGCAGTATAACTATTATTTCTGATGTCCTTACACATGCTGGATATTACAGCGATATTCCCATCGTGCCACATAAAGGCTGCATAAGGACTTTCCTTAGGCAACTGAGGTACACAACTTTTTTCCATATACAAGAACACCATCTTTGGTTTGCATTTAAAACCTTCTGATTAGGGCTGGGTGATATAATATTGCTATATCGCGCATACTCAATAATATTACTTCCGATGACAGCCGCAGCATTTGGCCATGCGCCAGCTTTTCAGTGCTATACGGACATTTATTTACGTCCGCAAATTAAGCAGTTTAGTAGTATGGCTAAAATATTAATGAGGCTTTGTATGATGCCCAAAAGTCATTAGTATAAATACGGCATATCCTTGCGTTTAATAAATGTGTCAGACTTTGAACTGCAAAAAGTACCACCACACCGCCGACGTCTTTTTATCTTGTTTATTCACAAGATCCCTTTTAAAAGATGTCCTGGCCGCTCTTCTTCACCGCAACTTCAATGCATATTGCACTGAGGCATACCAAACCGTAGTATGCCAAAACAGTATTACGTGGTGTGCTCCGTTAATCACATTTAAGAAACAAAAAGTTTATACAGATTACTAACTTTTGGGTATCCCAAAACGCATCTCATTAATATTTAAGCCATACTACTAATCTTCTTAAAAAAAAATCATGGGCATAAATAAATGTCTGTATAGCACTGAAAAGCTGGAGTCCGGCCCAGTGCTTTGTCTGCATTCTGAAGCCCTGGTGATTATTGCGCATGCGCGATATATCGGTATGATATCGCCCAGCCCTACTTCTGATACATACATTGTGCTTGAGGGGGTTTGGGTCAAACTTGTCTTTTGTATATCTAAATGATGGCAGAAACAACTTTAGGATCTGTCACATTTTCTTTACAAATTCTATTAATTTTTTCCATTCTCTCCCTGAAAGCCACAGTCATCTGACCCATATCTAGAGATGCCACACAGCAGCACTTACCTGAAAAATAATCAGCTTTTGGGGATGAACAAAATCTAGCCATCTGGGGTCCACCCCCCCCCCCCCCAAAAAATTCATGCCATCCCACATTCTATGTCTCTCCTGAGAGTATGGATACTTCAGCGCTGACAAAAAAAAAAAAAAAACGAATAAATTAATGCTCAACCAGACAAGATCTCCTCGAGGGACTAAAACTGTAATCTTCACTGGTACCTCAGATGGCACAGTTACACTGAGCTCTGCACCTCGTCCTCCTGTTGAATTGGAACGTGGCTCTTGACACAGATGCATTGATCTGGCCAAAACCAGATTCCCAGCGGGGGGGGGGGGATTAAATGAATACTCTGGTCTTTCCAGAAATAAAACAAGTACTCAAATCAACTGACCCTAATCAATAAACAAAGATATATTAACCAAAATTAAATCTTTTGATGGTAAGGCTTGCATTGAATTATGTTTTGTTATAGTGTATTAAACAATTCTGAATATCAACAAAGTTTCTGTAATATGGCATATCCAGAAAATACTCTGTTAGGCAAAGTCCAGATACAACATAATTTGTAGGATTGTGTCAAAGATATATTGGTGTTAAATATACTTATTGTTTATTAACCTGTTTATTATTAATGGGAAATGCTTATTAACCAAATCCACTCATATGAACTTATAAACCCAATGATGGTAATGAAGTCTACTAAAGAACCCAAGGAAAATGGAAAGGAATACATGTCTTCCTGCTTAAGGGATGCATTGATATATTATTACTGTTGCTATTTCAACAATTCGTTAGTCCCAAGTATATCTGAATTAAGTAAATAAATCTCTGGATCATTTGCTGACCTATATAAATGCGAGGCAGAAGTGTGAAGGGAGTCCATTTAAGAGCATCCAAAAAGCTACCCTTGGAAAATAAAACCAAAAAACTGGGCTCAGGCAAGCAAAAATAAAACTATGAGGAATGTATAACCCAAAAGAACAAAACAGAAAAATCTAGTTAATGCAAATCCAGGCTAATAATTTAGCCAACAGGTAAAGGGACCAAACACAACTGATATTATGACGCCATAACTTTGACAGACATTGGCCCCATCTTCCATACTGCTTATCCAGCATAGGGTTGATCAGCACCTCCCGTTTTAGTTTTACTTAAAGTTTGCCACTTACAGCAAAGGCAAAAATTTGTTGGATATTGCATATTAATGAAGCATACATGGAATTCACAGTCTGGAGCAGAATGGATTTGACCGGTTTTGAATGACATACCTGCCAAAAGAACAATTCACCCCCACTATCGGCAAACAGCCCTTTGTAAACAAGTCTTCCACAAACCTCAATGACAACCATCACGGTTAAGCATCTGTCCGATAAATCAGTTACAGAAAGCGGCATGCAATTATTACGATCCGTGTATTACAAAAATCAAATTGCGGAGCTTAAGCCAATGCTTAAACTGCAAAAGGCAAAGACAAACAGCAAACACAAACACAATGAAATTAAAACCATGAATCTACATCAGCAGGTGCTTTAAAAGAAAATAAATATCCCTCCTCCGTTTTATCATTCAAAGGTCTCCTGGTAAAACCAGTGCACTGTGCAGAGTGGCAGGCTGCCTTTTGTTTGGCTCAACAGGCACACTGCTTCCTGCTAAAGGTTTTAGCAAGGATGTACAGATGATATCTTGTGATCTCTGATAGAAAGCTTTTAAGATCAAACAAACCTTGGCAATGGCCTGACTTTAGCAGGCAGGAAGATTTGCAAGTTTTAAAAAAAAAAAGATTAGGGTCATAATGAAAAAGACCATGAGAATAATTAGAAATGTCATAAATTACTTAACTGAAATAAAAATGAAAACTAGCTTGTTATTGTCAAAATAAAATGGTAAATTTGATTTTCTGGAGGAAAATGAATCATTTAATTAATCAACCAATCAGTGAAATACTCTGTAAAAAAGTCCTTAGTTCATACCCTACAGTTGATTCTATTCATTCGTAAAACCCGCATGCCATAAATACGAGTTTACTCATGTATTTTTGATGTGCTTCATTACAGCCCAAACAGAGAACACTGAAACCCCACTAACAAGTTCCCAGAACACACTGCCGTCTATCTTGAGATCTCAAATAGACAGTAGATTGTAGACAAAGAACAGCTTTAATTTTTATTTAAAAAAAAATTAAAAAAAAAAAAATAAAAAACATGATCTCTGGATTTTCTTTAAGATATGACTTATAGATCTCTCTCAATGCAAAGAGAAATTCTCATGTTATCTAATCAATCATTAACCAATATATGGTACCCTACAAATGAGACTACTTTGGGATCTTTTTCAGTCATTGTTCTCTGAAAATAACTTGCTGTATTTATTTCCCAAGTTAGACAATTCCTGTGGCGCTAGAGGTACTGTTTCAGGCTTTCATTAGTAAAATTGGCAATGGTTAACCACCAAAAAAAAAAAAAAAAAAAAATGTTGAACCCAAATTCAAGACACATTTTTTGAACAACCAACCAGAATATAAAATTTTACTTGACGGCACAAATAAAAGACAAGGTCCGTGTTGCCTATCGGACGTGTCTGGGCATGCACTGGACACTTAGCACTTCCACTGAATTCTCAGATTGTGCCGAACCTTTAATCTACAGGGCAACACCAGGTCTGCCCAAAAACGCGACAGTGTGGTGTAATGTTGGTTTTTGAGTCCCTCCCCCTCCTCCCACAGACCATGCCTCTCTGCATGTCAGCGCCATGGCTCACACCACATGCTCAAGCAACCGCCCCTTCCACCCCACACCACATGCTGCCCTCATGCCAGCCATCGAGGGGACCAGGTGTTTTGCCGGCTCATTGGAAAGCTACCTCCGGGATGTGCAGACTGGTTAGGGCTGGTTTGGGAGGCAGGGGCAATGGTGGGGTGGGGGGGGGATTTCTACAAGAGGGACAGCATCATCAACTCCAGGGCAGGTGGCTGAGGTTCCTCAAGAACAATAAGGGAGGATGGCAGCTCCAGACTTCAGAACCACCAAGCCCATCCAACAGCACGTGGTAAACAATCTGTGACAAAATATCTACTTCAGGCCAGCTTGGATAATAGTACTTTGTACACAAACATAACAGCAGTTTTTGTAAATAATGATCTTTCCCAGCCTCTGTGATGACAGAGTTTCTCCAAAGTCCCTTTGACATAATTATGGTCGGCAGCATTAATATGGAAGCAAAAAAATTCACATGAATTTTTAATGGCTTGCAGTCGTGATATCAGCAAGGGGTATGGGGAAATTTATCACGTCGCTTCTAAACCCATAATTTGTTCTACATCAGCTTATACACTATGAAAAGTAAAAATAGAAGGAATTTCATAAACTATGTTGGCCTAACTTGCATGTAACTTTAAAAAACATAAGTCCCACAAGACCCATAAGGAGGAATATTTGTCAAATAGTCACTATACAAGTAAAAGTATTTTTTTTAAGCTACCGTCAGGCAGAAACACTGTCAGTGAGCATAATGAGAGTGGCGGCCATGTGTTAGGGCGCGATGTGAATGGGAAGAAGGAGCCAAGCCAGCCGTGTGAATGGAGAGGGAGACACAGTAAGCCTCTTTTGTATTTGAGGGGAGGGCTGTTCCTTCCAGAGCTTAACGGCAGGAGCCCCGCTCATGCTCCAATGGTGATGCTTCACAGCAGTCCTCACCCAGCCCCCACCAGCACCCGTTACCCAGCCCCCCCACCCTTCTCCATAATGAGCTTTCATATGGCACATATGGTCCATTGCTGACAGCAACAGCGTGGCAGTTCATTCATCGCAAAGCTCCCACGGAAACCCCTCCAACACCAAACCCACAGCACCCAGCGGTGCTCTTCCCCCCTCCCCCCACTACCATTTCCCACGCAGAGGGGTAACGCCACAGCGGTGCCACGACGGCCTCCTGCCGGGCAGAAAATGAGACTGGGCACAGCCAGACAAGCAGCACAGGAGCGGAGTAGATGCTAGCTTTCTATGGCGAGCAGGAGCCCAGATCTCTGGCTGAAGCCCCCTCTGACGTCTGGATTGCACAAGGAGGAGAGAGACCGCGCTGGGGGGGGGGGGAGTGCTCCAGGGGTGCTCCAGTAAGAGCGACAACCACACTCTCTAAGGCTCACAACTTTACCAGGCAAAAGACGACCCTTGCGGAAAACAGAGCTCTACATAAGATCCTGAAAAAGGGGAACGAAAACAGCATCACAGCACAACAGTGATCAGTACAAGTCGACAAATATTAACATATGGTGATCACCTCGGACGGTTTGTTTTATATGAACATGACAATATTGTGGTAAAGCAAACTATTACGGGTAGTGCCTTACTGAAGCTACTGGCCCATGCTTGCTCACCACAAAAAAAAAAAAGGAATAACCAAAAGCTAATTGACCTTCCTAATAACTTAAAGATCCATTAAACATTTATCAGCTGTATTCTGACATACAATTCAGACAGATACGCGTCATGAGAGGCTGGAGGGGTGAGCAAGAATCCAAGACGTTCCAGTAGCCTAAGCACTAAAACTGCCTTAGTTTGGGAGTTTCTCCCTGAACTACAAGCTTGGCAACAGGATAATGCCTGAGATATGAATCCCTGGCTCTGATTCACACATGCATTATAACCTAAAGCAGAGCAGCACTGCCATGATGATCAAAGCCAATTATTACACAGACTTTAAAAATACCCAAATTTAAACGGTCTTAATTCTACGCATTTCATTATCCATTAAAAATCACCAGTCTGGCTTTCTGGAAATCCAGCAGCACATCAAATGACCCAGAAGATGTGCTCAAACTCTACACCAAACACAATCTCTGTAAAGAATAAAGCATTCAAGTCTTTTGAATTGATTCAAATTTCTCTTCACAGGAACACATTAACTAAGCAAGTGTATGACTGCTCGATCATACCATGATCCAAATGCATCCCCGACCGTTCCAGAATTATTACAGCAGTCAATGCTCTAGAGTCACATCATAGGGTGTACATCTATAAAAGTCAGTATAAAGAGTTAATTTTATAATTCGATTTTATGATTCAAAATAAGCTTGCTGAGGAACACATCTAAGTCATTAACAGTTCAAACACACATTGACTAAGTAACAGACAAAGGCAAGAAGAGTCAAGTGTGCAGAAACAATTCTGGGGACAGTCAAAAAATGTACTGTTAGCAGACAGACGTTACAAGTTCATGATACGTTCATGGTTTAACATCTGTTGTTGAATAAGCACCGTTAAATAAGTAATTATTAAAAAAGTAATGATTGCATTACTTTGTATCCTGTTACTTTGAATTAGTTAAGAAGCGTTTCTTCATTATATAAGAAATGCTGAATTAAACTGTTAGTCCACATCGCTACATCTAAAAGTGCATTCTGAATAAAGGCGATTTAACACTATCGCGCTAATACCACCATTATACGACGATTTGCCTGTACGGTAACAATGAGCGTCTGCAGGAATGGAGCCGTCATGATGCCCATGTCCGGCTGCACCACACGACGGACAGCGGTTGTTTGTATGGGTGGGTGAAGTACGATCTACTCGGGCGGTACCTCTTCATGGGATCCGCCGAAATGAAACTGCGGACTGCAGGATGTGCGAACACTCATCGCGGCGGCTCAGGAGAGCCAGCAGAGAACGGCTATTGCAGGCGCTTTAAGGCAGCAGATGGGCAGAAAATTGCACAGTGTGACAAGGGACTGTCGCTTCTGTAGGCACACAATGAGCGTTGCATCACCTTTTCATCTCAGTGCTTTGCATGCTCACCGCTCCCAACCAGCCTCATATTACAAGTACCACAGCTATGTTAATTCCGACTACAGGCTATTTAGAGAGCATGCTTAATATTAAAGGGGTTTAATATACAAACTAATGTAAGGAACCAAGAAAATACTAATAAACTATTTTAACTTTGAACCTAAACGGATATTATAATGGTTAAGCTCAAATTCAGTATCCTTAATATTTTTTTATTCCCACAAGGCTCCGGCACATCTGTTTTGGCACAATATTTAACAACAGCATCCCAGAAGATGAACTACTTTCCTAAGGCAACCTACACCTGCTACAGTCACGTTAAGTTACCGGCACTTTTTCCAAGGCTTAAATTTGTCACCTACCATCCTTAACCCGACTCTTAAGCGAGTAATTCGCTTACCCTGAAACAATGTGTACAGCATTTTTAAAAGAATGCAGAGAAACCTGATCTATGATTCAAATATTTCAAATATTAGCAAACGGGGTTCGGTTGTATTATACATAAATCACACAGGGAGCTAGAGAGGGAAGCACGATTACAAGGGGCAAAATGATCAAATTAGACTATATTCAAATGCTTATACTGTGGATAACCAAGCCAGGAGGCCAACAGTTATTGAAGAACATCACGCATACCTAGTTGTCCCATTGAGAGCTCCGGTATCGTTATATACAGCCTACTGCAGGTGCAGTTTAACAGCCCGATCCTCCTCCCCGAAAAAAATCCCTATTACCCCGCAAACAAAACTAGCCCAACCAAAACCGGCTGAATTTAATCTCCACAGCTAGTCGCCTCAAGGCGTCACCGACAATGCGAATTTGTCAAAATATGTAAATAAATAAAAACCCAACCTGTCTGTCCCTTGCCGAGTGTCTTTTCCAAGCGGTACGGTCCCACGTAATTGGCGTGTTGGGCTCCACTGTTGTCTTTACCCAAAGATGACATTTTGCTTCGTGATCGCTTTTACGATGCAATTCACTATTATTCAGTAAACAAGGTAATCCCGTATTATTTACAGGTCCAGCGATGTGCTTCGCTGCCCAGCCCTCGTCCTCGGTCTGTGGCTGAGTACAGGATGCTCGCTCTCACCCTGCTCCGTTTCTTTTTTCCTATGCTTCGCTGCGGATGAACAGGGGCGCTCTAAGACTCCAGCAGCATTGTGCTCCTTCGGCAGATCTGCACGCCTTCGCCAGGCCTGTTGTTGGTGCTGTGGAGCACTGAAAGCCCACAAACTCTCAAAAAGAGCAAAGTTGACCAGCAGGAAAAGGCAGCGATCGTTGATTGACGCTCGAGCCGACCAAACAACATGTCCTAAATCTGTTTTACCAGCGTCGTGCGGGTTAAAGCCTACTCAAAAAATGGACTGCTCCTAGGGTGACCAGATAATCCATGATAGGGAGGACACTTTTAGTTACTTTGGGTTCTACAAACTACTTTCAAACTGAAAGGCTCCTGTGCTCAGCTAAATAGTTCAGCTCTTCTTG
The DNA here is from genome assembly GCA_026779585.1 of Mormyrus proboscirostris. Classification (NCBI taxonomy): domain Eukaryota; kingdom Metazoa; phylum Chordata; class Actinopteri; order Osteoglossiformes; family Mormyridae; genus Mormyrus; species Mormyrus proboscirostris. Next base: position 25,665,035 of record JAODKF010000009.1, read on the forward strand.
TACTTTGGTTTGTTTCCTTAACTGAAAGACTCATCCAGCTGTTTCACATTCGCATTAGTAATACATGCATGATTATAGGAGACTGACTAATCAGCAGACAGTGCTCAAGTGAAATCCAGGTCCTTTTAATTGAAATGGTAATTTACAAATCCTGTCCTAGCTCAGAGTGTCCTCCCTGACATGGATTATCTGGTCACCCTAACTGCTCCTGAACAAAGATGAAACTGAAAACATCCGAAAACACATTGTGATATGTAAAAACTAAAATACCCGATCCTGTAAATGTTTTGAAGAATATCAGCCTAGTACTGTAACGCCGGTGTTATGCCGAAAAAGGCATCCCTGCCGTACAATGCATGCCGGGATTCTGGGGGGGTTAGGGTTTTAGGGGTGTTTTAGGGGTTTTTTTGGGGATTAGGGTTAGGGCTATCGATTAGCACTACGGTAGCCTAACTCGACAAAGTAGCTGAAGTCGTTTCAGATCAGCTACCAATTGGTCATTTAGAGACAGGCATGCATTCTACGGCAAGGCTGCCTTTTCCAGCATAACACCGGTGTTCTGAAGAGTTGTGCGGCCTTGTCGAATCATGCTACCATAGCACAAACCTTATCCAACAACGTTACCTCTTTCACTCTGAACAAGGGTAGACAAAAATTGCAAAAAAATATGCAGGGAATATATTACAATAAAAATATACAGCTGCATAATAATAATAATAATAATAATAATAAGAAGAATACGCTTCTTAACCATAAAAAACATTAGGAGAACCACAACAGTTTCCAGGTGCGCATTCCTTCTTAAATTAACATAACATATAAAAAAACAAGTTGACGTATAGGGAGTCTATTTTCTTTAAAGTCAACATGGTGTTTTAGAAAATATTTATATTTTCTGAATATTATAAAAAATGTATATTCCCATTTTAAGGGGAGAAAATCTTGAACTGTCCGATGTAGTCCCGAGAGAAGCGGGACTTCTGATTTAACGGATACTTTACTTGGAACATCTGCTTAAACCATGTTATATTTGTTATGCCAACTATTACTGTATGTAAATTACGCACCCGCGATAGTCCAGTAACCCCTCCGCTGGAAATCTGTACAACATAACCTCGAAACCCACCATGGAAATGGCTTTTAAATTGAGCATCGAGTGAAGAGGGATTGCTGTATAATTTAATTATTTATTTTTATTATTATTGCAGCTGAGCACACGCTTCTTAACCTTTGTCTAAATTATACATTCAATCCATAATGATAAAGAAATGAAACATTCCATTATTGATATCGATTATGAAAGGTAAATTCATTGTTTTCTTGTACACAAGCAGTGTTGCCGAGAAATGCAGCGGAACGAAGTGCTGAGATGTCACTTTCAGCGATGTTTATTCAGTTATTTATAATTCATTATTATTAAAAGTCAAGCATATTTACATTCTAACAAAAAAAAATTTGAATAGTCAACTTCACAAAGTCTTTAAACAACTGCCCAACATTTAAATTATGAATTATTCAGCACACACCTACAGTAAAGGAAGCATAATTTGGTTGACAAGTGTGCCTTATCAAAACATGCTCCTAGTACATGCATACTTCAGATTGAGCTACTTCTGACTCCATTTACAGTGTAATACTACTGTAAAAATGTTCTTACTTATAAATGTCCTTAAAAGAGCCAGATTAAAAAACGTGTCTGATGGTCTTATAAAAGGAGCAAGCTTTAAAAAAACCCTCTCCATGAGCGGCAGAACAGCAGCCCAGCTTTGGAGACTAGAGCAGAAATGACAACAGCCTTTAAATGAACCTGTCACAACAGTGGCAAAACTTTACTTGTTAGTACACTTTTTACAGTTTGAACAGTAATCGTTTCCTTGCTGTACTGGGCACAGTGAAAATGTTCATCTGCTGCAGAATTCACAGCACACCTACCAAGATGATTTAAAACAACAGTACAACGCGGTAAAACATTAGGGAATAGACATTTTCATTATACTTTTTTTTTTCTGAGTTAACTGATAGAAAACACATTAACAATACACTTTGCCATTTCAACCATGCTGTTGTCAGCAATGTGATGGCATCTGCATGGATTTTGAGTAAAAATACATTTTTGAAGGCACAGCTTTCATGCAGTGTGTGATACCACTGACCTTTACACTGAAGTAGTGCACAAGCAATTTCAAGTCATGCATTGGTAACAGCTTCTGGAGATGTTTGGACTGCACTGATGTTTCCCCTCACAAGGTAATCCATGGCAAACTGCAAAATAACACATTAGCTAGGCAACAGTAATTTTCGTTAATTATAAAACTGGCAGAAAAATCTTTACTATACCATCAACGATAAAACTACACCACTGCCTGAATCCTGCTGGTTGTTGTGCTGCATTGTCTGTGTTCTCCATTTTCCCCACTGATCTTTATCTTTCATCATCCTCAGGAAAAACCAAGTCACCCCCAGTTCTGTAGCAATTTCTGCTCATACAGTAGGTAGCTTCATTCCCCATTGGATCAATCAACACAACATCTCAGACAGGTTGACAATCTAAAAAATAGTTTTTTAGTGCAATTACAAATCAAATAACTATGACATTTACGTTCCTTTTCAATATATATAGCAGATGCTTTTATTCAAAACAACCATGGACTCTGCTGTGCCAGAGGTCAAGTGAAATATCTGCATACAAAATTTATGTAAATATGCAATTGACGTAAATGGTACTGCACTATAACAAGCAAGAAAAGGCGACTTAACTTCGTACACTTCTACATTACGCAGCAAATCAAGCATGCTCATGCAAATATTAACACAATTAAAAGTTCAAATGTTGAAATGAACATTTCAAATTTTCATGTTATTATGACCTTGACTCACCATCTGCCAGTGTTTAAATTTTCTTTCAAGGTTGCACTGATCGATAAGTACAATGACCTATGAGGTGAAACAAATACTGTGCATGTGGAAATACTCACCGTCAGGCAACGTTTTCTTTTACGGTAGCACAGATCAATGGGCACGGTGGCATATGAGGCAAAATGTTTACTGTGCATGTGCAGAACAGCTTCGGAGCACATTTTGATAGGTTGTATGGCTTGACAGAACACCGGATGGAGCGTGGGCTCATGAGAGCAGCAAAAGATAAGGAGACTTCATCTTTTTTTGGAAGACCACGCTCTTTAACTACAGTCATTAACAGGACTATAACAGGCACCCAACATGCACCGAACCCCATAGGACAGCAGAAACTCAAGGTGGTCAGACGCAGAACTGTAAGGTACACATGCAGTGGGAGATTCATACAAGCCAAGGACACACGAGGATCAGACAGTGTTCACATAAGACACAGGCAAAAACACACGCCACAATCAGGAACACAAGTATTAACCATAAGTACTACAACAACAATACAAGGACTATTTACACCGACATACAAGGTACTATATACTGTACATATGCTCATGAGGCATGCCGGGGTACACAGATCTCACCGGCACTGCAATATTAACATTAACAATCTTAACTGTTTAGAGCAACTGCTGTATAACACACATATGACATTCCAGTCCAGGGCCAGCACAGCTCAGTTAAGATTAAGGCCTAATTTTAATTATGTTTTATTTGTTTTCATGTCAAAATACTAATACACAATTAAGTCTAGCACAATTCACTAAAACCAAAGCCACATTTTACCTTACATTTTAAAATACTCACAAATCCACTTGATTGATGTCTGGATGAGCGCAAGCTAACTCCACAGCTTAATCGAATAAATCTTAGTGAAAAGTTTAGTTAGGGGCTTAGACCCTTAACCCCCAGCTCCCTGGGCGCCCCAACAGGTGGCAACCCTTCGCGGAAAGCTTGCTCTACAAAGAGTAAGTTGAGGGAGGCGTAAAAAAGAATTTCCCCAAAAAAGGAATTTCCCCACAGGGATCAAAAGAGTTGTGATTATTATTATTATTATTTATTATTAGTTTAATCAATGCCATAAGTACAGTGTAGCCTCCCCAGAAATGTAAATACACATTGCGGCAATGCAGACTGCAAGAACTGTGAATGGTCCACTGGTAGTGTTACACCCCTAAACAGACTTTTTGGTAAATTTATTCTCCCCTGTTCTGTGTTGAAGTTATCTGTCATTGCCAGACAGATGTGCTGTCACAGTTAAAAAAAAACAAAAAACAATGAGACTCCACACTCCCCTCCCGTTGTGAGGACAGATGACATCATCTTTTGTGCAGCTCTAACCTCTTAGCAGTGAAATAAGTCGGGATAATATACAGAATATTTTCAAAATAAAATTACAATACATTTAGAATATATTTCCCTGCGATAACTATTTTGGTTCAATAACATGTAGATTACCAAATATTTTTAGGTTGCAATAGTAGCACATTTTTTTGTGTGGGAGTGGACAAAGGGCAATTTATACCCACCGTAGGCAACAGGTCTACAAAGCATTCAAGATGACAGAGCCAGTTTCACTAACCTGCATTAAGTTTATCCATACTTTACAAGACAAAAAAAAGTAAATAGCAGTATAGACATTAACTTTAGAAGATGGATTAAAGGTGACTTTGCAGCAGCTTGACATTATATCAAATTATTATGTCGGAAGTCTAGAGCAGCGAAAACAAAACCAGGACTCGTTATATAGATACTGTAGCTCTTAGCAGACCAAGGCATCATAGCGATGGAGAAGAGACGAGGTGAGGCAGTTTCACATGAAGTTGCTCTTTACTTGTAGTCCATTATAGGACTGCACAAGAAGCAACAAACACCGCAGGGGCGTAGATTTAGGGTGGACGGAGGGGATGTGTCCCCACCAATATCCTCCGACCATTGAAATGTCCCCACCAA
>JAODKF010000009.1:25699323-25711007 GCA_026779585.1 Mormyrus proboscirostris
GAAAATGTGTTTACATCAAGAAATCTTGAGAAACGCACTCAATATGAAGTTTTCTTCATTACTTTGAATCCTGACTTCTTTTCATGAAACCTGCGTTTCCCATATAATAGAACTACCTACCATTGTAGGAAAATGTGTTTACATCAAGAATTCTTGCTAAACGCACTGAATTTGAAGATTTCTTTTTAATTTGAAATCCTTACTTCGTTTCATGAAACCTGTGTTTTCTATACAATAGAACTACTTACCATAAAAAATATGTGTTTACATCAAGAATTCTTGAGAAACGCATTCAAAATGAAGTTTTCTTTAAAGGTTAAAATATTGACTTCTTTTCATGAAACGTGATTTCCATACAACAAAACTACCTAACATTATAGAAAAATGTGTTTACATCAAGAATTCTTGAGAAACACACTCAAAATGAAATTCTTTAAAATTTGAAATAATGACTTCGTTTCATGAAACCTGTTTCCCATACAACAAAACTACCTACCATAAAAAATGTGTTTACATCAAGAATTCTTGAGAAAAGCAATCAAAATGAAGTTTTCATTATAATTTGAAATAATGACTTCGTTTCATGAAACCAGAGTTTCCCATACAACAAAACTAGAAACGCACTGAAAATAGTTTTCTTTAAAGGTTAAAATATTGACTTCTTTTCATGAAACGTGTTTTCCACACAACAAAACTACCTAACTTTATAGAAAAATGTGTTTACATCAAGAATTCTTGAGAAACGCACTCAATATGAAGATTTCTTTTTAATTTGAAATCTTGACTCCTTTTCAGGAAAACTGCGCTTTACATACAATAGAACTACTTACCATAAAAAATATGCGTTTACATCATGAATGTCACGATCCGGTGGGCAGGCGAGCGGTCAAGGAGGCGAGCAGAGTCGGACTGGCAGGGAATCGGGGTTTATTCGTGGAAACAGGCAGACAGGAACGACTGATCGTGACATTGAACACAATGACTGACGCAGGACTCAGGAAAACGGAGACTGATATACACCACCAAACGGGGATTAACAGGACACAGGTGCACACAATCGGGCAGGAACACCAGGTAATGAGGTGGGCGTTTTCTTTATAATTTGAAATAATGACTTTGTTTCATGAAACCTGTTTCCCATACAACAAAACTACCTAACATAAAAAAATGTGTTTACATCAAGAATTCTTGAGAAACGCACTGAATTTGAAGATTTCTTTTTAATTTGAAATCCTTCTTCGTTTCATGTTATCTGTGTTTTCCATACAACAGAACTACTTATTATAAAAAACGTGTTTATATCAAGAATTCATAAGAAACGCACTTAAAATGAAGATTTATTTTTAACTTGAAATCTTGACTTCTTTTCAGGAAACCTGCGCTTTACATACAATAAAACTACTTACCAAAAAAAATGTGTTTATATCAAGAATTCGTAAGAAACGCACTTCATATGAAGATTTCTTTATTAGTTTAAAATCCTGACTTCGTTTCATGAAACCTGAGTTTCCCATACAAAAAAACCTACCTACCATAAAAAAAATGTGTTTACATCAAGAATTCTTGAGAAACGCACTCAAAATGTTAATTTTTAATTTTAATTTAAATTTTAATTTGAAACTTTTTAATTTGACTTCTTTTGATGAAACCTGCGCTTTACGTGCTTTACATACAATAGAACTACCTACCATTATAAGAAAATGTATTTACATTATGAATTCTTGAGAAACGCACTGATATTGACGATTTTTTTATAACTTGACATCCTGACTTCTTTTCATGAAACCTGCGTTTCCCATATAATAGGACTATCTTCCATCCATCCAGCCATCCATCCATTGTCTCCCGCTTATCCTAGGTCGGGTTTTTTGGGGCAGCAGGAGGGAAACCCAGACTTCCCTGGCCACTTCATCCAGTTCAGTTTGCCTTTTGGCTCAGCTCCTTTTTTACCATGACAGACCGTTGCAGCGCCCGCATTACTGCGGACGCCGCACTTATCCACCTGTCGATCTCCCGCTCCATTGTCTCCCCCCCTCTCATAAACAAGACCCTGAGATACTTAAACTCCTCCACTTGAAAGACCCCATCCCCGACCCGGAGCATTCTACCCTTTTCAGGCTTAGGACCTGTCCACCAGCGGTTTCGCGGATTGCCCCCACGGAAGGCAACAACCACCTTACGGCCCCAGCTCTGGACCATTCGGACTACATTTTCCCCCGCCTCCCCTAGGACAAGGGAGAAATTCTGTGTTCATTATGAACAAACCGTGACGAGCACAGACGTCCAACAACAGAACACCACTCGGGTTCAGATCCTAATCACGGCACTCCAGGTCTCACTGTCATTGCTCACGTGAGCATTGAAGTCCCCCAGCATAGAATTGAAGGACGGTTATTGCCGACTACAGAAAGGTTCTTACCAGTTACACACAATGGAGGCATTTAAAAGGTGAAATATGCATATTGTACTACTATTCCTGGCATATCCAGTTAGAATAAATAATTCAAAATTAATTTGAAGCCATGTATTAGTGAGTCAATATGTGTTATTTTTCCTACACCTCCCATATTACATCAGCAAGCACAGTTTATAGGTTTATAGGTGCTTCAAGTTTTTAGGTTTATAGGTGCAATGATACTGCGTGTTGTTGAAACAGACCGTGCAAGGAAAGTGAAACAGCCAACAACCAACTTCAGCTGGACCTTGAGTTCAATTTACGTCTTTCAAACACGCATATTAGACTGAGTAACCATGTGAAAATGCAGCAGAAAATGACATCACAACAGCATCTATGGCAGTGATTTTTTAAATTATTCTATTTTATTTTAATTTTCTGCTTATTTTGTGGGTTTGTCCTGATTGTTGACTCGTTAGTGTGTATTATTACAGTACAACACATTTTTGTATGTCCTTTGATTGTGTAAACACGTAATTGACGTGAGCATCAGCATGGTTATGACAACCTACGCAATACGACCTTCGATTTGACAGATAAAGCCTTTTATACTATTTTTGTATTTGTTTGCTCAGAACACTCGTATTCGTTTAGTGTACATGACAATTGACTTGACGTTTGTATTTTGTACACATTTTGTACACTGCACGCTACCAGTCCTATATCCTCCCTGCAGAGTTTGGTACTTCTTTGCGTCAAATCTGCTCTGCCTCGGCAAATGGTTTTTTTACAACACCATCTGACACGTACTTAACAAAGTAGATAATTTACAATATTTTGCTGCGGTAGCTGCAAGTTCAGCTTGTTTTTTTTTTGCGCCGCGCCCCTTGCTGCCTGCCGCGGCTTATGTCTAGCCCTGTTGTTAGCAGAAGCCCATCTGTGAATGAGTTTCGGAATCTCTGGCCTGCACTACGGATAACATCTGAGGTAAATAATAATAAAATTGTTTGTAGTGATTATTATATATTTTCTGATGTAGGTTTGTTTTATAAAATTCTCTTGTCCGATTTAGCTGTTTGAAGCCTATCTTATGCAGAACTCTTGCAGACCTCTTATGACCATTTTAAGGCAAAAAGCATCCAAGACAGGCGACAGCAGATACCCTGGCTAATCTTTTGAATGTTCATGATGAGCAGGTATGGTTGTTGTCAGAAGACGAAGTATTCTTAAAAAGTAGATTTTTCTTTAGTTCAGATATTCCAATGTTGTTTTTTTCTTCTTGTTTTCATCTTTGCAGGAACTGCATGTTACCTACTGTTATCAGAGGTCTTCCAGTTTTGCTGCTTGACAAAGACATAGGATTTTTTTAGGACCACCCCGGTAAGCCTTCATTCATTGTTTTTACATTATGCATGTTCTATTGCAAAGATGAAGGTTGAGGGGCAACCTTTACTTACTAACATATTTGTATTCATCTCTAGTTGATGAATCGTGTAATTATTGACTCAGTCATATTGATAATGTTCTAACATGTCCCTGAATAATATTTATTAGATTGATAATGCTGAAGTACTGAATGAGAATGCTCCAGTGTCCCTGCTTACAGTTTTTCATGAAAATGCTGCTCCTCCAATCCATTACGATCCAGTGAGGGTCTAAGTTGTCCTCGAGAATGATCACCACCCATAGCCAACTTCCAGAGGCCTTTCTTGTTTGGATTCATATATGCTCTTCACTTAAAATATCCTAAAGGATTAGGATCCTAAAGGATCCTAAAGTTAATTGATCTCAAAATGTATAAAGAGCGTAACTTTTTAATTATTTTAAAACAAATAATTTTGCATGAAACTCAAAACTAGATTTTTCTGCTTAAAATTGGAAATTTCATAACTTAAATTTGATGTAACATTACCTGATGTGAGTTTGATGTAAGTTTGCCAACTTATTCTGGATGACGGGGCAGGGTTTCTTTATTTCTATTGAAAACAAAGGACGTTAATGCATTTCTGTGCATGCCGTTTATTAATCAATTAAACTGAAAACCGATGATAAAAAAAAGTACATTATACTCAAGCTATGACATAAATAGCCAAAAGTTTTTTTTTAAATATATATATATACAGAACAAAGTATGTATTATTTCATTGATATGGAATATATATTATTTTGCACATAATCGTTGGGAAGAAAAGGAGTCTTTAGCAATTTTACTGTTCGTTCGCTCCTTCATCCATGCAGCATTTTTTTTTAACTTACGTAGCACGCTGACGTTTTTTCGTCTTCATGCCGCAAAAGCATCTTCTGCAAGCAAGTAACTTTTTGTAGAATAAGTTGTATGTCATACAAACAAGTAGTAAGAAAGAAGTCTGAAAACAGTGCCAAAACTCATTGAACAGTAGCATATACGTCCCAGTTAGTCCCAAAAAGCACTGTTCATTTGAGTAATGAACGATTATTAGAAATAATTAGTTAGTAAATTCCCAATGAGACCTGCAATACTCGCTATTTCGTAGTGAAGTACTAGCGAACTAATTAGTACATTATTACCTATTGAGTAATTAAGCATAAATCATTAGTAGTGAATAGTACCAATTTAAGTGCTAATGAAGCACTACTCCTATTTTGCTGCATATTTACCTGTAAACTACGGAACAGTATTATAAAGTTATTTAAGTTATTGTTTACAAGTTGTATTGTGTTTTTGTTAAGTTTATATTTAAATTTACACGTCAGTATTCAATAAACGCTAAGCTGAGAAATTTTACGCATCTTTTGTTATTATTAGTGTGATTTTAACCATGCAAATAGAAGGGAAAATATGAAATTTTCAAGCATATTAGGCAGAACAGCCGCTGACAGGTAACTCGGGCAAAGGTAGGACAGGCAAGTCAGATTCAGCCATTATATCTGCCACGGTTGTCGTCATAAGAGGTGGCGCTGCCCATTTAGGAACCCTCACAACCCGTGGAATAGAAAACTTACATGGCCCTGGCAACTCTGTGCCGACGATGTGAGTTTTGTGTACTCGCGGGAGGAAAGCGGCATCAATGATTCCCCCTGATCACTGGTAGGGAGAGAAGCAGAAAAAAAGAGAGGCAGATCCCAGGAAGATTGAGTCCTCCGCTGGTCTCCTCTCTTTTCGCTTCTTTTTCTCCCTCCGGTTAATAACTGTCAGAACGCCTCTGCCCAGTGCGACGGACTGTAGTCACACGTGGGATGAGCTGTTGGAGGATTTCGTGCATCTCCTCTATGAGGTGTGCATTTCCAGGAGATTCTCTTAGGAGGTCGACTCTAAGTTCAGCGCCACAGGGTCTTCTTGGACCTTGGGCTGGTTTAACCAGAAAATCACCTCTTGGAGCAAACTGCGTGCATTGTTTATCTCATGCTTCATGCTCGCGGAAGTGAGTCTTCATTGAGGTCTGGAACAGACAAGCAGGCAAGGGAAGTCGTAAATATGAGCAAAACAGGATTTATTGACTATATACAGACTAAGAACAGGGAGCAATACAACGTCAATAGCAGACTTGGTGCGAACTGAAATACACAAAACTAATGGCAGGAAATGTAGAACAGTTGGCAAACGGGAGGATTCCACACGAAGTTAACAAGGTAGGTCTGGTCCAAGAGAGGGCTGGATAGAGGGACGTGACACAAGCTCCTGGAGTTCTGGTGTCACCTGGCAGTTTAGTTCATACAGGCAGAGGCTCCGCTCTCCTAGCATGGTATTGCAAAAGGTATGTTATTGCAGCACTGAACAGCTCCACTGCGACTTGAATGGTGCGTCTGCTGCACAACCCTCTCAAGGCAGACAAAATTTTCCGAGACAGAACGCACAGATTGCTTGTGCTGCTTGGTTTAGGTGACTTATGGCCTTCAGAACTGATAAGGTTATGGTTAAAGCTACTTTATTCTCATCAATGGCTTTGTACAAGTACAAAGTGTGATGAGACAACATTTCTCCATGGCAAAGGTACAACATCTAGTAACACTTAACATGACATACAACAGGGGAAAAAAGTGCGAAACTGGCAACAATATAGAAAGTGCAAAATTTACAATGAATAGACGCAACAATAAATGGACAGGACAGTTCATAATAGTATTTTGAGTGGGGAGCCTTACTGACTGAAACTGCACGTGGTTATTGTGTTATATTGCACAGTACTATTTCAATGGTTACTATTTTGTGTAGAGTGAAAATACAGGTATGAGGTATTCAAAAGTGCTATGAGCTGAATTAAAAGTGTGTTCAGAGCCCTGATGGCTTGTGAAACGAAGCTGTTGCAGTCTCGTGGAGGCAGAATGGAAGCTGAAATGAGTGAAAAAAGTATTTGTAATGGATGATATCGTTAACACTTTAAACAATTTAAGCATCACACATAACACACTTATTTCCCCCAACATTCCCCGTTTTATCTTGATCTTCATCCTGATCCTGGTCAGGGGATTATTCTGCCCCTTTTGTTGAGATCTGAGTACAGCTCTGCGTTCCTTCCCTCAGGGCCTCCTGGGTCTGTTTTGAAAAATCTGCAACGAGAACTTGCAATCATGATATGGCCTTAGATTTTGCTATCCTTTCTCGTTGGGGGTCTAGGTTAACCCTTTCTGGTGTCCTGGAAACTGCCTGCCTGTCTGGAGCTCAAAGGGGGTGAACCCTGTCCCCCTGTTTATGGAATACCTCACTGACAGCAGTGCCAGAGGTAAAGCATCAACCCAATTCATTTTGGTCCGTACGCAGATTTTTGCCAATTTTTGTTTTATTGTTTTTCTGTGGTGTCCAGCTTTATGCTGGCGTACATCAGCACTCGCCTTTCTCCCCCTTTATTCTGAAACAGGATGGTGTTAACAATATCTCCTGTTTCAGAAACATCCAAAAACGGGAGAGAGTAATCTGGGATGGCTAGGTCCGAGGCACGTGCTAGCTTCTGTTTTAAGGTGATAAAAACCTCCTCCAATCCCAATTAAGGGGCGCACTGAGGTCACGTAGGCCGTGTTCTCGGACAAGAGCCCTCAGGGGCTGTGTCAGCTCCGTGTAATCTGGAATGTAGGTGCAACTGTAACCTGTGAGCCCTAGGAAGGATAACATGTGTTTTACCGTGATGGGTTTTGGGTAATGCAAGATAGCCGTCCGATGATCCGGGGAGAAACCTGTTCCTACCCCTGACACCACTTGTCCTAGGAAGGTCACTGCTGTCCTAGCAATCTGCAGTTTTTCCTTACTGACTTTAAAACCTTTTTCTGACGGACAGATTAGACCTCCATCTGTGGGGGTGGTGGACCACAGCGAATCTGGCAGAAACGCCAGGAGGGCTGCCGCCCTTGGATGGTCCATCTTTTCACGCCCATGGTCTCTAGTTATCTGCTCATGTTGCAGGAGGGCTGTGTCCTGTGCTGCGACCTGTATGCGATAGGTACTGCAGGAGGGCGAGAAGGACACCCGTGGGATCTGGATCTGCACCCAGTCCACAGCCTCCCCAGCTCGTCCAACTATCGGGCCCAAATCCTAGGCCTTCATTCCTGTTTGGAATGAAGGGCCAGAGAAACATGTGGGACATCCTGTCCCACCCCGTACCAGGGCAGCTGTTCTGAGGTCAGCAGCGTGGCTGAGGCCACCCCTTCGGGACACACATATATATTTTCCGAAACAACTTGCCACTGTTGGCCTTCCAGTGTTCCATAAACAGTCATACCAATCAGTACTATCCCTATCATAGAAAAAGGTCACCTGAGGAGGGTCAGGTGGGGGCACATAGGGTTCTAGGAGTGAGATCCAGGGCCGCCACTCTGAGTAGGCTGCCAGGATGCCAGCCAGGCTGGGTTCCAGTAGGCCGCAATAGATGCCTGCCAGGGCCTGATTCTGGATTGGCTACACGAGCCATTGTCCAGAGCCCGTGGTCCAGGTGTCACACCGCAGACGAATGCCTTCCGGCAAGGTAACCACCAGTCTGTCTGTACAGCTGCTTCACCAACATATCCTGTCTCAGGAGGTTCACTGGAACGGAAGAAGATATCACTCACAGGTGGCAAAAGTTCTGTCTCTCCCCCGCAACCTTCACCGGCTCGGTGACTGGCAGTCTCTGTTCCTCCCTCGAGAAGCCCACAATGGTCACTGTTTAGATAGACAGGTGATGTTGTTCAGGGACGACGTTAAGAGTAGAATACGTGGCTCCTGTGTCTACCAGAAATGGCAGTTGTCCATGGCCATAAGGGACAGCATAGGGTCTGCCTCCTCTGCGTCCTGAGCCGCCCAGGGGCACCGTCACTGTGGGGAGGGGTACCAGTCCCCCTTTGATCCCTTATCTAACACCTCTGCCTCCGGATGTGGATTGACCCACTCACACTTAGTACACCTCTTAATTTTAGTGGAATATCCTCCTAAGAAACTCCACTACCACTTAACAAAAAAAAAAAACTTTACAAACAACAAGACTGCATAGAAACGTAGCTCACTCACACACAAAGTGGTATTTTGAGATTCCTAGTCTCGGGATTCCTACCCATTTTAGAGAGGGGGACCTTTTCCCTCTACCCAAAGTAGATTTCGGGGGTTCTGAATTCCCCGGGTTTCTAACCCAGCTTCACTACCACTCGTCAGCAGTTTGGTTGCCACACCAAGGACAAAGCAGGGGTCCCAGACCCTCCGCTCCTTAAGGTCCTACTTCCCTGCGGGGGTCCCGTACCCTCCGCTCCTTAAATGTCTACCTCACTGCGAGGGTCCCGTACCCTCCGCTCCTTAAATTTCTATTTCCTTACACACAATCCCTGGACACAATGCATACACAACACATACACACCATCAAGACACAATGCATGACAGGCCACTGGACACTTCAAACTGCTTAATTTGGCATATCCAATGTGCAGGTTTCGATTTAACAGGCTCTGCTTACCTCTTCTAATCGGCGCGCCTCGCAGTTCTCTGTGTCCAAGTGGGCCGTGTCAACACTTAGCCGAATCCTGTGAATCTCCTGCTTGATCCCGGACAAGCTCCCAAATTGTTGGAGTACGACGTCTCCACCGGGTCCGTTGATCAGAAGAGACTCACAGCTGAGACGTGGAAAAGTTGCAGGGTCCAAGTTTATTCTCTGGCAGATTGCAATCAGGGAGCGACCATCTGACATACATTCAGCATGTAGAGTAGGAAGATCAATCATATGCGTCAGCTTGATTCCTATATAGCTCGTTTGGGCCTTTCCTTTCCCCCTCTGTACCTTCCGTCTCGTCACGTATTCCATGCTCAATATTTGTTCTAATGAGCTGTTTAACACCTATCCTTCTGGAAGGCTAAAGATAAGTGAAGGCCACTCACATTCTCTGTCTGTTCCCTCTATTTGTCTCAATTTGGTCACCCTGCCCTGCCGGCGCCAGTCAATCCTTGTTTTAGAATTATTTTGCTTAGTTATAAAATCACTGTTTTGATTAGTTATAGCCTTGTAGAATCATTCCCACAGACACCACAGATTTGTCGGAACTGGTACGATTGGTCTTGAAACACACTGGAATAACAGCCTGTTTCAGGGAAGTGTTAAAAATGTCTGTGAGAGTGCCAACTGGTCTGCGCACTCCCTCAGCACTCGTCCTGGGATGTTGTTGGGGCCAGCAGCTTCGCACGTGTCAGCTCAAGATAGGGTCTGTTTCACAGCATCTGTGGTCAGGCAGATTACCTTCTCTTTTGGGAGCGGAGCAGATTTTCTGGTAGGCTCAGTGTTGAGCGTATCCAACTGCGCATAGGTGTTTAAAGTATCAGGGAGAAGCATCGTTAAAAATGTTAAGGTTCGGGCGGAGCTTAAAGCTCTCTCCATCTATGACGTCACAAGCGGGAGGTGGGCGTATACTTTATTCTGATTGGTCGAGGGTTATGTCCATATGGTATCATATATGCTTATGCCACGTGTTGCTGATAAGGGGCAATATGGTTTTATGAGAATGGTTGCCGTTAAACTTTAATAGAATAAGAATACATTGTGTATTTATTAATGTGTTAGTTTTAATTACGTTTTAAGGAATAATAAAACATAGCAGAATGAATGTAAGCTAGCGCGTACGCTGCCAGCGTGGGGGTTCCGTCCGTCCAACAGTAGACACAAGCCCCTGCGTATTTTAAAAGAAAGCACCAAATTGTTTAAACAAGAAAAACTTAGTGTTATCTTTAAAAAGAAAGAGAAAAAGAAAAGCAGGTGGAACGAAGTACAGACATGCCCGAACTAAGCACTGTCAGAAGAGCAAACGCAGAGTTTAAGGTAGTTTTAAAAGACGAAAGCACATAAACTCATTATATTTAACCAAAATGTTTAAAAATACTCCGTATTTTAAGCACAAAATGGCACAACTCCCAAACTTTTACCTTTTAGACAATTAGAGGCATGCCCGAGCGAAACACTGTCAAAACAGCAAATGCGAAACAAGCACAAATATTTTCGCCCAAGTTTTTAAAAACGAGAAAAAGCCTTAATGAGTTTAACAGTATCATTTCATTTAAAATAGAAAAAGTATTTCACCAAACGCGAAGATCCACCGAGAACGGCTCTGGGTGCCGTTGATGTTGCACAAACAGCGGGGTCAAGGCGGGCATTATTCCGCAACGGAGCGACCCCGACATGCTGCTGGCCTGTTCAAAAGTTGAGCGTCAAATGATTGTCCGTGGGGGGGCAGCACTTACCGCATGCGCACTCTTCTTCTTCTTCTTTGTAGGGCTTTATGGCGGTTGGCACCAGCTAAAATGGAGCATTACCGCCACCTAATGGGCTGGATTGTGATACCAGAGCTGAGGCTAAAAAAAAAAAAAAAAAAACTATATCCTTTAAATAAGCCCCGATTCTTTCAAGAATCGTATTAAATATGTAAAACTGACTTACCCCGATATTTTTCGCAGTAACTCTTGAATATTCAGTGCGATCGCATGCGCACTCACGCAGACGTCCCGTTTTAAAATGACGACAACAACGGGGCGTTCGTTATTTCAAATAAACCCCTTAACCATTACGTTTTTTAAGTAATGAAGCACTTTTCTACCGATGTGAATAATAAAGTAAAGCGTCCTAAAGTATTTTGACTACAAGAATCAAGTTATAATGCGGGTAACCCTTGTTAAAATGAGCGCATGCGCTGTCTGTCTCTCTCTCTCGCTCTAACTCGCTCTCGATAGCGCATGCGCGTAGAGGCACTATTTTCTTCAAAGAGCCGCATCACTGTCAAATTGGAGGGTGTAAAACGGCAACCAGCAGGAATCGTTATCGGGGTGCTGCTAACCGATGGCCTTGGATTGTGAGAAGCACACAGCCAGCAGCCC
>JAODKF010000009.1:25713521-25724225 GCA_026779585.1 Mormyrus proboscirostris
CATGTTGTGACTCATCATAAAGGGTCTTGTGAGCCGCACTTTGTCTGGTTCCTCACCCAGGACCTGTTTGCCTTGGGCGACCCCACCAGGTGTATAAAGCCCTGGGCAACTTAGCTCCTGGGATCATTGGAACACGCAAACCCCTCCACCACAATAAGGTGTCGGCTCTAGGAGAGGTCAGGCATTTCATCAAAAGAAAATCAAACTGCTCTTTGTGCAAACATAATAAACCTCATTTGCAAATCAGGGCCAGAAAAGCAAGAAATATGTGAGAATATTAAAACCCTGAAATAGCTGAAACAGTCAAATAAACCATGCAAACCATCTTCTAGTTGTCAGGTAATGTTAGGTTCACTTTCGTATCCTAATCATAAGCCTTAAAACACCATAAAGGCCAATGAAGAACCTTTCTGAGGCTAGTAATCACTTTATCTGGAAAAAAAGACCATGTGATACACAATTGACACTAAGAGGATGTACTGGAGGGTCAAGTGCCATTGGTGTGCCCTACTCAGATTCCTCCTGCTGTGAATCAAGGAAAGTCTACTCTTACATGTCTCCCTCTTCCATGAAGGTCAATGTGCCCCTTGGGCAACAAAATATTTTTCATTAAATGCATACAAACAGCAAGGAATCCATTATCTGAGCTAGATTTAAAACCCAGATTATTTAGTAATTCCTCCCAACACTAGCCTTGAAGAAGGGCAAGTGTTCAAGTTGGAAAAGCAATTACCAAAAGTATGTATATCTGTTTTTTTTTTGGTTGCAAGTATTAATGTGTTCAGCTGCACTTCCACAAACAGACAGGTGCTCTGAAGATGAAATTAAGGTTATGAACTACGACAACAGCACTGGAAAGCAAGGGATTTACAGACATTGAGCAAAGCATGCATACCGGTCTCACCATAGTTAGATTTGGCTCTTCATAAGAAAATAAAAACATAGGAAATTTATAAATGAGAGGAGGCCATTCGACCTATCAAGCTTGTTTGGGGGGAACTTAACTAATAGCTCAGAGTTATTAGAATCTTCTTAGAGTCTTAGAATCAATTGTGCGACACAAATATCTTCTCAAAAAATACAAAGCATAGCAAAATAAATATCCATTATGGTGCAGTATTTTAAAAAAATACCTGTGTCGTACTTGTACTCACATTAACAACTTCCAGCTTCATATCAGGATGTATGTGCACATGTGTAGCGGCAAGGCTGAAAAAAATGTTTTCTAATACGATACAGTAAGTAAGGGCATTGGGCATCATTCACCAATATTTTCTTAAGAATTCTCTTAAATTTGTTCCTACGAAAATTAAGAAAAACCTACGTTGGATTCATGACGTGTTCTTAAGTTGTAGAATTGTTTGCATTTTTGTTCTTAAGAATGGTAAATCGCACATCTTCGTAACTGAAAGCATGTGCCAGTTTGTCCTAACTAGCATAGGGAAATGCTATGTGTCCCTTTCCAAATCATGTCCAGTCAATTTCATTTAACACAGCTGGACTCAAATCAAGGTGTAAAATCTCAAAGACGATCACAAGAAATGGACGGCACCTGAGTTAAATATATGTCACAGCAAAGGTCTGAATACTTTATTTGATATTTTAGTTTTTTTTTCATAAATTTGCAAGAAATTCTATAATTCCGTGTTTGTGTTGTCATTACGGGGTACTAAGTGAAGTTCATTCATGAGGAACAAAAATTAATATACATAATTTTAGCATGAAGCTACAACCCGCCAATTCAAATCTGGCCATTGATTCCAAATCCAGGCCTTGTTTTCAAGTCTCCCAGGTAGTTAGCTTAATTTGTGGCTCTAATTGGCCAGAGGCTTCACAACTGGCTCTCAGGTAAAGCAAAGCTGGAAAAACAGCAGTGCTTGGCCTTTGATTTGAATAGTCCTGAGCTACAACATGACAAATGCTTGAAAATTGATAGGGGTCTGAATGTTTTCTGAATGCACTGTATAATTTATGGGTAGTATACTTATCACGATGTGAGCAGGCGAGCAGACAAGGAGGCGAGAGCAGCCGGACTGACGGGTGAAAGGGGTTTATTCCTTGGAACAGACAGGGCGGACATACACAGACCCGTACTCACACCGACCATGGACATACTTGTCATGGATCACTCCGGGGAAGCCCCTGTGACATCACGCAGGGTTCTCCCGCCACGCCCTCAGGGTTTCCCTAGACGGAATCGAGCAGCGGCCAGAGCGCTTCCTCCACGCCGGGCCCGTGAACCGGCAGGACCGGTTACCGTATGCCCTCTTCCTCCAGCTGATACTGTTCAGAGTGATTAAGAGACTTTTTATTCACTTCTGGCTCGTCTGCCAAATGTGAGATCTTCAGCCTTAGTTGCGAATTTCGAGCGTTTATTCCCTGCCTGTCTGTACCTCTGCCTGCCGGTTCCCCTGACCTCCTGCCTGTCCCCGGATTCCGAGCTCTGCTAATTCCCTGGATACCGACGCGGATCACCTGTTCTCTGCCAGATCTTTTGATCAATAAAGCTTGGACAGATCCGCTTTCGTGTCCTCCTTATTTTTCCGGAGCCCCCGTGACAGTACTTGCAGCAACTAACGACAACAATGACAGATCTGGGGAAACTGACAGAGACGCAGACTAAATACACAAGACAAGCAGAACAGGCAACAGGTGATCACAATGAGGAATTAACACAAGGTAACGAGGTGGGCGTGGCACACAGGAGGATCGGACGGAGCTGGGAGTGACAGAACCCCCCCCCCCCCTCAAAGGCGGGCGGAGCAGGGAGCTCGGGTGGAGCAGCTGGTGCTGGGATGGGCTGGACAGGCAGGATGGGCGAGCCGGGTTGGACAGGCAGGATGGGCGTGCGGCCAGCAGGGGGTGCTGCGGCGGACACCTCGGGCATGCGGCCAGCAGGGTGTGCCTCACCGGGTGGCCCGCAGGGTGCGCCTCAGCAGGCACCTTGGGCGGTGCAGCAGGTGTAGAGGCGGTGCAGCGGGCGTAGAGGCTGCAGTAACAGGCAGGCTGCAGCAACAGGCAGGTCCGTAATAGGCAGGTTTGGACCTGCCCCTTTAAGGGCTTTGGGGACCCGAGGAATCGCATCCCTTACCGAGCTGATCCCCTTACCATTCAGGCGCACCAGTCAGTAGTTGTAAGCCTCCAATGGTGGCGGCAAATCACTCCGGCTGATTAGGCGGTCAGCAGCGGCGTCTTCCCAGGCAGGGAACAAAAAGCAGGCTCCCAGGAAGAGCATTGATACTCCCCCCTGTTTGCTCCCTGTTCTTCTTCCACCTTTTTTTCCGGCTGCTCGGCGGGGAAGGCGGAACCACCTCAGGAGCGTCGCCCAGGCTTCAGGCAACGCACTCTTCCCTGTGCTCCGTCAGGGGGTGCCTCAGCCTTCGGAGGCATTTCCTCGCCCTATGGAGGGGATATTCCAATCCGAGCGGGCGCTCCTCCGCGAGAAGGTCCATACCCTGGTTGGCCAGCTCCAGGGCCACAGGATCCTCCTGTACCTCGGGCTGGGACCGCCAGTACACCAGTTCTTGCAGCTGGTGCTCGGTCTGCTGCGCTGGGCTTTCGGCGAGATCTGTCATTCTGTTACGATGTGAGCAGACGAGCAGACTAGGAGGCAAGAGCAGCCGGACTGACGGGTGAAAGGGGTTTATTCCTTGGAACAGACAGGGCGGACATACACGGACCAGTACTCACACCAATCATGGACACGTACTTGCAGCAACTAACAACAACAATGACAGATCTGGGGAAACTAACCGAGACGCGGACTAAATACACAAGACAAGCAGAACAGAACAGGCAACTGGTGATCACAATCGGGAATTAACAGGAGGTAATGAGGTGGGCGTGGCACACAGGAGGATCAGACAGAGCTGGGCATGACAATACTGAAACAGCAGAATCATTACCTGTATTTTATATGGTGTTCCTTCCATTTACTAATGAGCAAATCTATGTCAAACATTTATTTTTTTTGCAAAAATAAACATTTATAAATTATATTGGATTTTGAAAACAAATGAAACAAATTAACAGAAGGCTCTCTAGTCTGTGTGAAAAATGAAGGGCAGATACATTGTACTAGCTACAGGTATAATTTGTAGGTGTTTTTTCTTTAATAAAGTTCAATTTTCTCCCAATAAAATCATACATTTTAATATTTTCATTTCCTTTTTACAATACATTGAAAAAATACACATTTGTAGAATTATAACAGTACAACAAAGTCTAGTCATGGTGGCATTTTATTCAGGTCCTTGGAGGGGAAGTAAGGTAGTAAATAGATTTACAAGGCCGACATTACCAGCCAAGATTAGACATATTAAACTGAAATACCATCTTTGTAACTGGGCAAAATTTTATAACATACATTTACACTGGCAAGAAACCGTAAAAAGAAACAGTTTGAAGTTCAGCATATAAAACAAATCAACAGGACCTTTAGCTCACCTCAATACTCTCCATCTCAAACCCTTGACATGTCAATAAGTGGACTCTTCCAGCCAGGCCTCTGGAAACTTGAAGTAGACTGATGGGTGGCAGGTGTCATTGCCGATTTGAACCATTCACCCAACCAGTGATATGGGGCAGCTGGGAAGCATCTTCAGTCCCTGAAGTCATATTCTCAGCTTTATTAATTGCTGTCCAAAATACACTCTAAGGCTAAAGTCAATATTGCTAGTGGTAAGTTAACCTATCAAGTTCAGTACATGCAGGTCTTTCAAGCGGCGGGTCATGGCTCTTTGAGCCCCGTTCTGTCAATCTTGCCAATGAGTGTCACTCATCCTGTGAAGGGGCCAAGCCATGCTGCCAGAAACGTATATCTTTGCAGTCAACTCTGCCAAATAAAACCGAACAACTCCAAGACATTTCAAAGCCCCTCACATACATTTGAGGGAACACTGTTAAAATTGCCAAGTCACTTGTACTGGACCACAGAGGATTTGACTCATTATACTGTACTGAACCACAGGCCCCTAAAAGTATAATTTTAATGTGTATGAATGTTTTTGTATTGAACTGAAATGATTAATGAATTAATTAACACAACACTAATGTACTATTAATTATTTAAACACGTAACAATATTTTCTATGAACACCAGTTAGTTATTTCAAACTGAAAGACAGACTTACCTTATAAGATGAGGCTAATGAGGCAGAAAATAGCCTCATATTTCAGTGGCCAAGTGGACATGGGGTGGTTTTACATTTCAAATCAAATGTCAGATAAGCGAAACACACTACATTCAGTAGATGTACGTAAAAAGATATCATACAACAAACATATATATATATATATACCGTATATATATATATATATATATATATATATTCATTTAATTCAATTTCTATTTGTTCCAAAGTTTAACTCCATTCTAAGCATAGGTATATTTTACGTAGTGTTTGAGGTGGCAGACCACAGACTGTGAACTGTGCTGCATGCCAGAGGTCTCGGAGCTGAGCTTCAGCAATAATTAAGCACTGATTATATAATATACATGATACTGTAGAATTCCTACTTTTGTGCGTGCATATGTTGGCCTTCTAACAGCAACTTACAGCACCTTTATGTATATCCATACTTTCAGTAGTGATATCGAACAAGAAAAGGATGATGTGCCATTTGTAATTATCTTTATCAAATGAGATGGCTACAGTCGCCAGTGCATTCCATGTCCCCTTTATTTTAACTACTATAATGAAGCGTAAAATAGGATGTTAACGTAGACTGACCTTGTAGAATTCCACTTAATGATATGCTCATATAATCTACTAAGGTGAAAATTACTTTATCATCATAAGAAGAGTATTTTTTGGTTTTAGTCCGTCCATCCATCCATCCATCCATCATCTAAATATCTGTTTTCAATAACAAAGTATGTTCTGGAAACAGAGGACATAAAACAAGGTACATCTCAGGAAGAAGCCATTGTGGAGATGCTTGCATGGTATTGTGCTGTCAAAATAACAAATGTGCTACTGAAATATGCACCCATTATTTGTTAGGCCAGAATGAAAAATCATGATGCACTCTTTAGAAATTTTGTATTGCAAATAAATATCCAACAATTCTCTAACTCTGTTTCTATATCATTGTTGAATGAACACAACTTATGAAAATGACTGTGTGTGTTTTCCCCCCATACTATTTTGGAGGTTTTGCATGTATTTCCAGTGACCTCATCAGACGACCTTCACTCCATGTTAAAAACATTAAGTGTCCTAACGGAGAACAAAATTCTCAAAGTTAACGACAGAGTGAACAACTAAACCACTACTCCCCAATTTCCAAGACAAGGCAGAAGACAGGAACAGGCAAGCTATATGAAGACTGAGGGAGAGCAGGAGGAGATGGATGGAGGTGATGGAGAAAGTGACAGAGGCGAGATACAGCCACGGCAGCAGACGCATTAATGTCATTGCCTTTGTCCCTGCTGACACCAGCCTACTTCTGCCGCCGAGATTAATTGAAACCAGCGGTTCAGAGGGCCTCTTGCTGAGCCGAGAAATAATGAAAGCCTGTGTTCAAGTGTGGCTACTGCCACTGGAGAGGATGTCATCTGGACTTGGGCGGGAGGTTGCTGCAATTGTGTAGGATGTAGGGAGCTTCTCATTTTCTCCTGTGTGCAATAAAAGCTGATTAGAGTTAAAACAGTTGGTCAGGCCTCCCCTCCTTGACAGTTGCGTGATTATCAGCAGAAGCTGTCATCTGTGAAATGAAATTTGGACAGGGGGACTGAAAGGGGCCATGTGGAGGGAGGAAATTGTCAGTGGGGTATGGGGGGGTTGCTAGGCAGATAGAGAGAGAGGGACAATTTTGACCTTAAATGAATCATTTCAAATCACATTTTTATGTATCATTCCTATAGAGTACAGGACTGGGGGTAAAGTTTTACTTGATTATTCACCCATTCCTACTGGCAACAGACCTTCACCCATGCATTGCAGCATTCATTCTTGCAATCACTGTTAATGGTCATGAGAGTGATTGGTATGGGCCCAGTAGGAGTGCATTTTTATGCGTTACCTATTAAATGAACAGTCTGTGTTTCAGGAAGGTTTCCCAAACCTGACACCGACAAAAAAAAAAAAAAACATTGTCTCATTTAAATTTCTGTTCCATTATGTCTTCTGGTTCAAACTCCTGGACCAATAATGAATACATATTGTACTAATATACCTTCAAAAGAGTGGTCAAAGAGGACTATTCACAGAATTTATGTGAGTAAACACTGTAAGGCAAAAACATGACAATACACACATAAGCCTGATCTTCACCTGATTGCTCAAATTCAGTTTAATATGAAAAGAAAATGCACCGTGTATCCTGAATGCCATATTAAAAAAACTTTTGATACTTTTACACTTGCCTTCCAAGTCAAACAACAAATCAAAAAAGAAATACATTTTTTTATGGAATGTACCTGAAGACCCATATATCCATATTGTACTAAGTCATTTGAACTGTATCATCTCACAATAACATATAAGAATCTAAAGTGATGAAACCCAAAACCATTGTGGTGAGAGGTGATTGTCACGCCCTGATCGTCCGCTCCTCTCGTGTGCCACGCCCCCTCATCAACCCCGTGTGGATTCCCCGTGTTTCTCAGCTGTTCCCGGTTGTTGTTCATCAGTCCATTGTATTTAGTCCGCGTTTCTGTTTGTTTCCCGAGTCCGGTCATTGTAATGTCAACCCTTGTGTTGTCTCCCAGTGACATTAATAAACAGTGATAGTACCTAGGCAACACCAACCACTCTCTTCAGAGGTATTTCCCCAGTAAAATGTCAAATTATTCAGTGTAAACAGCTTTACACTTTGCTGGAGTTATATCACACTGGAGGAATGTTACAAGGAAATCCCGAAAGCAGGAATTAAACATAAACCTACGAATCAGACTGGTGAATATTTCATCAAATGCCATATGTGGCCTCATTAGAGACAAGGCCTTATTTTTGCCAACTTGCGCTGTTTTATCTTCACACCAGAGCAATAGATGGGGAAGCAAACCTTTGACAGACTCCGCTGGAGTCATCCTGCTGGCCGTGAACAATTTATCAGCATTGTGATTCCCAGCTTTTCAGATTAATGCTAGAAAGATGACACGCTCCACAGGCAGAGAGCTAATAATCTAACAACGCAGCCTGACATACACATATGCACACGGAACACTGCAGTTAAGTGTTGCTTGCAGCACCTTGTGTCAATGTTTGAGAATGTTTTTATAACTGTCTAATTTTCTTACACCTAGTTCATTTTTTAGTGCTTGGGGTGAGACACAAACTTTACTTCATATTGCGTGGCTCATTACAACAACAAATTTATTTTTGTATAGTGCGTTATCGCAACACTTTACAGCATCCCCACCCAAAGCCCCCAGTGAGTAAGCCATAAGCAGCAGTGGCAAGGAAAAACTCCCTAGAAGGAAGAAACCTTGGGAGGGACCAGACTCAAAGGGGGAGCCCATCCTCCTGGGGCCGGCAGGGAAAATTGGAGAGATGGTTAAGTGCCAAGTCACACTAAGTCATAAGATTTGAGTCACAACAGTGAGCTGGATGCAAGGATGTCATGGGTAGAAATCCACAACCGGATGACAAAAAACTGATTTTTGTGTTGTCTGCTGGCAGTGAGGGAGAGTTAAACATGGCACAGGATAACAGACCTAAGCACATCCTGACCAGTGCTGGGCAAGTTACTTCAAAACTGTAATGCGTTATTTATTACTTGTTACTGTCATGTCAAAGTAATTAGTTACATTACAATATTACACTGTAAAAAAAAATATATATATACATTTTCTGTTAACAGACTCTTCCGTCAACTCTCTAAAGGAAAATACCATAAATTCAGTTTTCCATTCATTTTACAGACATATCCTTAAATAACAAATACCATAGATTTACAGATTTTTCATTGTACTTTACAGATATTGCCTTCTACTGTACAACAGGATGCAGTGTCACTTTATATATTATTTTTTTCTGTACTGGCTGTTAATTTTCAGAAATACAGAAAACAATGTTAAATTTTCTTAGAGGATCTGGCTATTTCTGAAAATCCCCCAATCATAGGTGATTCAAGATTGTCGCCCATTATGCATGTGACAGCACCCTTGTATACCTTCCCCTAAAAGATATGGCATTAGACTCTTTACACAAATCAGCTACAAGTGCATTACAAAAATTAATTCCAACGTATAGTACACTGCAAGAACTTTGCATTTCCGTTTGGCAGAACCAAGAGGATTTAACACCTCAAAGGCATCTTGAAACAACATTATTTTTAGAGAATGTGGTTCTAGTGTAAACACTGCATTTGATCTTGTGACATGGCCGTCTGAAACATCTTTAAAAATGCCATTTTGAGTGGGCAGAGGATTTACAATCTGATCATGAGCACTTTAATCTCTCAGAATTGCTTTACGACTTTGCAAAACAGGCACATATTGATAATGCCTTTTATCACCACTGTCATTGCATCCAACAATAATTTCTATGGGGTCAACATAACTGAAATAGGTATTATAATACCTGAGCCTTCTGTGGTGCATAGATAATGGGCCATTTGCATGTAGTGCTTTATGCATTGGACTTTGCTCATATACATCTTTTCCCAGACTCATTAAAGTCTATGCTGACACTCCATATTTATCAAGGCCTTTTGACAAAGCTTCCATTGTATAATCATGCTGAATATCCTGCAGAGTTCTCATTTCAGCAGCTACTTCTGTGACTGTAGAGGCTGGAACAAGATATTTTGCCTGCAAACCCCAAAAAAGAAAAGGGCTAGGTTTTCTAATGACTTGTCATGTAATACATCACTAACAAGCTCTTGACTTGGGGATTCAGTCAGTTCTACAAGTTCATGTTGCACTGCACAAGACTGTTGAGTCAGTTCACGTAAATGAGCAGGTGCTATGTGAGTGGCATCCAGCTCTTTGTGATTCCTGGAAATGTGGGATGTGAAGGATGCCTTCACATTAAAAGTTCTTGAACATCCTTCAAAGGGGCAAGATATGATAAGCCCCTCCTGTATGTGACCGCTCAAGTGAGCCACAAGACCTTTCACATTTACAAACTCTCTGCTGCAAAACTCTCACACACGTTTTAACTGCACAGACACATTGCGTTTCAATATTTGCTGTGCTCTCAGGTCAGGGTGACATCTAGACATGTGTACAGAAAGTGAATTGAACGAATAAAACCTTCTTCTACAATGTATATAACCACATGGAAAGCTTACCTTGGGAATATGTCTGTGAGATCTACAGTGCTTCACATATTCTGTAACACACCTGAAATCACACATAGCACAAATGGACGTCATGTTTACCAATCCATTTGAGGTTACAAGAAATATAGCAATTATAACTGCTTGCAGCCACAGTTAAGATAACCAATGAAACCAAAATGGATTACCCATCCATTATATGACAAGCCACGTTGATCCTGATGGGAGTTTGGCGTGCGAGCCAAGTCAAACAGAACACGCAAGGAAACAAGCAGCCTAACAGGCTAATGTACAAAATAGTAATACTATAACAAATTGTCACGTTCGCGGTCAGTCGTAGGCAGGCAAGGAGGCGAAAGGAGCCGGACGGACAGGGTAAACGGGGTTTATTTGGACAGGGGCAGACATCCACGAACAAGCATTGACAATACAATGACGGATCTGACGTACTGGGGAAAGACGCGGACTAAATAC
>JAODKF010000009.1:25724325-25738848 GCA_026779585.1 Mormyrus proboscirostris
ATATGTGACTTTCGTGACATAGCAGGGGGCAGCTAATTCAGCGCCCGGGGAGCAGTGCTTGTGGACGGTACCTTGCTAAGGGTACCTCAGCGGCAGCATATCTTCAACAACATACTCCGCCACAAGTCTCCTAAACTCTTGAGGCTGAAGTAGCATCTCAGAGTGGGAGAACATTCATTTTAGCTGCTTTGTGGTTTTATCGCCACTCTCATCCGCCGCTTGCTTCCTTTTTGCTAACTTTACGTTACTATGGTACCTCTGTAAATGTTTAGTTAAATTACTGGTGGTATTTCAGGAAGTGGACAGTTCTTTAGGTTTAGCACACAAAGTGCATTTGACTACAATGTCCTTCATACTGTATCCTTATTTTTCACAAACAAAGTAATGGCTGTATGCCCATCTGGAGAATGTACTATCCGACGTTAGATCAGTTGCAGGTTCACTCATCTCTCTGTTCTGTGTGACTACAAGAAGTGAAACGTTTTGCACGGACATTTCTCCTCTGCTGATCTCTCGGTGATTTTGGCGAATTTGTATGAAGAAAAAAGACCATCACTTCATTCCGGGTTAAAAATGCATTGTAACACGCATTACTGATATTTATACTGAGTAAAATATTGCCAATTTTTTTTCAGTAATGCCTTACATTACTGCGTTACAGCAAGCAATGCATTACAGTAATTCGTTACTTTTTAATGCGTTACTCCCAACACTGATCCTGACACACAAAACACAGATGTGGAAAACCAGTATCTGCAAAAAACAGCATTGAAGAATGAAGCTTGTGTATCTACTCAGCAGGACAATGGCATTACGGTAAATCACTTACAGCATCTGGGAAAAGCAGGGAAAAGATATGCTTGTATTTTTGTTTCTCTTGGATATAAAGCAGGTATCACATTTTTAATTGGGGAAAATAGAAATATTAAAATAGAAAAGCAAAGTCCCCAGCCTGGTCCTCAATGTTCCCTGTGATAAGCTCCAGGCTTCATGTAACACAGGACTGGGTTATCATTTAGGAAGATCGACAGAGAGATGCATGGATACTGATGGACAAGGAGCAGAAATATGTTGAACAGCAATTACCAAAATCTGTTTCTAATAGGTAAACCCTACAAAATACTGCAGTATTCCACATATTCACTATCAGGTACTTCAACCATTTGGATATCCATCCATCCATCCATCCATCCAACCGACTACACCACCCTGGGGCATTCTGCCAAGGACATTTGTGCAATGACTCTCCTCTTAGCCTAATGCTAGAGGTACAGTGGTTCAATCCACCAACAAGCAGGAGCAAAGATGTGCTTCCAATACAAAAATATATTTATTTTTACAAAGCAATACAAAAACAGAATCAACAAAGCCCACCCATCCATGTACAAACTCACACACAGACAGACACACACACAAGCACGCAAAACAGCACTGCAATCTTAACCACACACAGTGTGAAATCCCACTCCCAGCCTCCCCACCCTTCGTTCCCCCGTACCTGGTAAAAGATAAAACCGCAGGTTAATTTAAGAAGGTTACAATACACAAACAACGAAAACACAACCAATTCAACCAACTCACAGTGGATTACTCCATGACAGTAGCTAAAGAAAGGCAGACTTTCCCGAAAAAGTCAGACTCAACTTAGCTCCATCTCTAAACGTAGCCTCTAAACCTAAATGCTTAGAATATGGACTTTATACTACGTTAAGCGTTTTCCCCTCCATTGACGCCCATTATAAGGAAAAGGCTTAACGTAACTTAAAGTCCATATTCCTTGTTGTAACACAACTACAGGACACCATTTACTCATGCCACACCCCAGCAGACACACTTGTTGTTTATATTATTATATTGTGCACGTATACAGTAATCCAACTTTACCTGACTAGATGCGTGACTTTAATAATCCCAAATGCGTATCTGCGCTGGATATCAACGCGGTGAAGTTGGTTTTATGTTCGATATTCGCTACATTTATTGACATCTAAACTGCAATATCTTCGGGATCATGACGGCAATTCTTTTTAGATTAGGCTCCACATATGAAGTTAAACGAGGAGAATATTTCACACTTTTAGTTAGCTCCACATTCTCCAGCAATATGAATTAAAAATACAAAGCAAGATGGGAACATCCTTCTGCATGCACAAAAGTTATGGACCGTCTTGAAAGTGCAATGCCAATCACTATAATATTACATTACAGTATGTGTTCTATAACCGTCTATCAATATTGCTGTAAATAATATGGATAAATTGTAATACTACTTTCATTTTTAAGCCAATCAACATGAAACCAAATTCAGTGTGTTCCTCTGGCCCGCTGTAATCTTTCACACCCTATGAGGAAATTTTCACACCCATCTATTTTCCAGAACACCAGCGCTATGTGACCTATAACCGTGTGTGATCAATATTGTAGTTGGAGAAATTGTAATAACTCTTTGTTTTTTCATATTATTATTGTAAAATACTCTTTGTCTTATATTAATATTTAAGAATATTAATTGATCTTTTATAGCTATATGCAAAAGAGCCTCTAACAAAACCAAGATAATACAATATGTAGTCGCAATTTCAACCACATATTAAGCTGATGAGACAACCTGAAATGGTGACAGCACAGTGAATATTGCTGTTTGTAGTTTAACATTTGATTGACTTGATATAGGCCTATTCCTCAAACAGAAAGTTTAAAATAGCCATGTCTCTTATATGTAAACTGGTTTCTTACGTTTAAAGTTAATAGACAGGGTTCCATTCTCCGTAAATGTAATTTTCACTGGTCCTTATGGGACGATGGAGTGGTTTTCATATTTGTATCCAGGCAGAGACAAAAACATAAATACTCTTCGGTAGCCATTGCTTTTCCACATTTAGCCTTAAATAAATCATTTTTAAAAATTACTTGGGCGAAATGATTTTAAGTTCTTGTAACCTTTATAATATCACTCCGTAGTAATTATTTAAGATGAATGTTATTGCAGAATGACTGAAACGTGCTGTACCCGAATTCGTACAAGTCATGTATTTATGTTATACATTATACAGCGTTTTCCGACACACTGAGTTCGTGAAAGTTAACTCTTAAAGCGCAACTAGGATTTCTGAATACTGATTACCACTAGATGGCAAACTATTGCCGGAGCACATAAGGACAATTTCAGAATATACGTAAAATGACAGGCAGCCTAATTGTAGGCTACTTGGTTTAACTGCTGCATCATAAAATGATAGTCGCTATAATTATGCAAAATACGTATCATTTAGATGTTTAAATAAGTTGCCCAAAAAATAATCTACCTCAATTGCTTCAATATGAAATGTTTGGCTTTTGCTAAAAAAATACTACATAGTATAGCATAATACATTACTTTTTACTAACAGTTATGTAAATCAGAGACTTCTCAAATGTATTTCTATATGGCACGTAAACTACCAAGCCTGATGATTATATAATTTTCCATTCATGCATAGTACTCAGTCTGTCACTTAAAGGATATTTACAGGGAGAAATTATAGCTATAGGTGTAGCAATAGTTTGCATTGCGCCGCAGATAAAATGTCACGTGCATTAATGTGTGCCTGTTTTATTAAATGCAGCAAACTTGTCATCGTGCTGAACCGCACAAAGCTGTACACATTACCAGTGCAGCGGTGGACAAGAAAAATAAAAAATACAGGTTAGTTAAATGGCAGAGCTAGTAGATTTTTTTAACGCAGTCAATTGATAGAGTACTTCTGCAAACACCGTCTTTGATCAGTTAGAATAACGCGAAAGACTGATTACTTCATACTTCAAAGGGTTTAAGGAAAATTGTGATTAAAAGGCTGCATTATATTTTATTGATGGGAAGGTACTCAATCGATACGGTTATTCCCTCTCAATTCAAACTCCGTTCCTATGGGTGACAATTGAGGCAATGCGGTGACATACGTTATAGTTGTATCATATTAGCTGCCAGACTTTAAATATCACACAGGTTCGCCGCCCTTTACTGTGCAGTTCAGTTCTAGCTGAGGGAGCGAAGGGGTCGGGAGACATTCCAACTGTGCAGCAGTATTCACCCAAGGTATGGAGGATAAAAATAACAATAAAAAATAATATATATAGTCACACTCTTACACACTTATATTCCTTGCTTTATATTGTTACTTTAAAGATAACATGATTATATGTTGATAGTAGTGTGTAATGTATTGTGATTGTAGGAAGTAATCCGATCTTTTACGTGATGTCTTCAATAACATAACTTTAAGTGTTTATTGTATAAAAAATCTGTTCATGCTTAGGTTTCGTTATTGCATTGGAGATAGTTATTGCCGAGTTATTTAACTTGCATGAACCCCATGGTCATTTTAAGCATTCAGGTCAACTTCAAGAGGCTATGTCTCATTGTCAAGTTATAGGTGTACAGCGCTAATACTAGTATTTTAACCACAGAAGACTCATTTATACATTGTATTTTCCCACTGTACAGTAACCGAAGTTTGCTTGCTGTTAGGAATCTGTGTTTGTCCTGTATCATCTCACCCTTACTCTTTCTCTGTGTGACTATATGTAGACTGTGGAGATGGCCACCACAAAGGAGAAACTCATTGAACATGTGATGAAAGGGGAGGCAGTTGGCTCTAGGAACAAAGTGACCGTAGTGGGTGTGGGAATGGTGGGCATGGCCTCTGCCATCAGCATTCTTCTGAAGGTGAGCAAGGGGAGCAGGTGCGGAGCAGTAGGGTCAACTATGAGCAGCATTACAATGTCCGTATCTGAATATTTACTGCAGATATCCAGAAAATGTCTTTCCTGATCTATAAACAACTAACAACCCCAGTTACTGAGGAGAACATTGATTTAATAATATATCAACTAATCCTCCAATATTTGGACTTTGGATAATCTGTTTCAACAACTGTGATAAATGGGCCCTATAACAGAATTGCAAAATAAAGAAAACTTTAAAAGATGATGTCATTTCCTTTGGTGAGCAGGAGCTGGCAGATGAGATTGCCTTGGTTGATGTGATGGAAGACAAGCTGAAGGGCGAGGCACTGGATCTGCAGCATGGAGGGCTCTTTCTGCGCACACCCAAAATTGTAGCTGACAAAGGTCAGAGAGTACTAGACTGTAGGGTATTCCAGAATGCTAGCTGAAAGAGTGCATGGAAATATGAGAATGGACATAAATAGGGAATGATCTGTTAGATTGAGTGGCATAGCCTTATGGACTTTAGTGCATGGGAAAAGTCACATCACACTAAAACAATTGTAACTGCTTTGAGTGAAAAGATGGAATTAAGTTGCAGAACATCGGGATAAAAATGGGAACTGGTTGAAGCCACATGAGTAAGCTTTTCACCTGATGTGAACCATCCTCCTTATCATTCTATGGGTTAGCTAACGGGTTACAAATGATCAATTAAATTATTGTTCAGGATTTAGTCACTAAGCTTAGCTCCTTTGAGATAGAGTTTGAGATAATTGACAGTGAAGAGATATACAGATAGCACTGTGATGCAGGCTGACTTTATTTTGTTTCACATTGGTTTGTTTTTGCAGAAGTACTGTTTTAGAATCCAAATATGCAGGCATCATGTGACTGATAGTTTGTTCTGTCATCATGATAATAGCGTTAAGGAATGCTGTATTGTGATTCTTGCAATAATTCTAAAACACTTATTATGGATACAGTTGCAACTGTTCATGATAAATGGTCATCATATTGCCCACCACTATTTCAGACTACTCTGTGACAGCCAATTCCATGGTGGTGGTGGTGACAGCTGGCGCCCGGCAACAGGAGGGGGAGAGCCGACTCAACCTGGTCCAGCGCAATGTCAACATCTTCAAATTCATCATCCCCAACATTGTCAAGTATAGCCCAAACTGCATCATCCTTGTAGTTTCCAATCCGGGTAGGTGAATGTTTCTTTACTTCCCAAGAATAAAAAATTAAGAGAAACACTATCACACTTGTACTCTACATTTGGGAGGATATCATTATGTAATGTAAAAAATCCAATATATAAAAGTAAGAGTTACCATTAGATCACACTTGCTGAGTAGCACTTTAGAATTAATTTTTCAATTTTTTAAAGACCATAAAACAAAAGCTATACTCAGATTTGAGCAGTGGTGTCTTAATGGTTAGGGAAGCGCACTCATAATTGAAAGATTGCTGTTTCAATTCTCCAACCAGTAAGGTACCCTGAGGTACCCTGTGCTCCTCAGGTACTGAATTAGCCGCCCCCTGCTTATGACACATATGGGTTAAATGCAGAGGACACATTTTGTTGTGGTGTGTCAACAATGACGACTGATCACCAAATTGTAATTCTTCAAATGAACCATTTGTAAATCATCCTATATCTCATCTGGTTGTAACAAACTGATGTCTACAATACTGTACAATGCCTTTTCTTACTTCACTCAGTGGATATTCTGACCTATGTGGCCTGGAAGCTAAGTGGCTTCCCCAGACATCGTGTGATTGGCAGTGGTACCAACCTGGACTCTGCTCGCTTCCGCTTCCTGATGAGTGAGAAGCTAAACCTTCACCCCTCCAGCTGCCATGGTTGGATCATTGGAGAGCATGGGGACTCCAGCGGTAAGTCCACAAATGGCATTCAACCTTGCAAATTTCACTTAATTATTGTAGATTCTATCACATTCTTTGCTGATCTCACACCTAACAACCCTTTAAATTGATGCAAAAAAGCTAACTTCTAAGTCATGGGTAAATATCCAAGAAGAAACATATTTGAAACAGAAGACTATAAAAGGCAGAATGGTTCAGTTCATATTGGCAAATGAATGGTTCTGTTCACAGTGGCTGTATGGAGTGGGGTGAATGTAGCTGGCGTCAACCTCCAAAAACTCAATCCAGATATGGGAACAGAAAAGGATAAGGAAGACTGGAAGATAGTCCATAAGATGGTTGTTGATGGGTGAGTCTATCTCCCAATACCCATTCAAGTAATTACTTAGTTTTGCGATTTGCATAAAAATTACAGCTAACGTCTTTTTTTTCATTTTGATATACATTCTTTAGATTCTTTACACTGGGCTAATTATTGATTTGTTTCCCCTCTTAGTGCCTATGAAGTTATTAAACTGAAGGGTTACACTTCCTGGGCTATTGGTATGTCTGTGGCTGACCTAGTAGAGACCATCCTGAAGAACTTGCGCAAAGTACACCCCGTTTCCACACTGGTCCAGGTGAGCTTTCATCCACAATTGGTTAATATGTTTGTTTTACAAAAGCTGAGGTCCAGTTATCCTCATTGAAGGATTGATGCAATGCTTGTAGAAGCAAATTGAAACTTTAAGAATTTTATGTCAGTTAACCAATCAACTCCTGATGAGAACTTTAAAAAGGCAAATGGCTTTTAAGATTGAAAACGTCAATCTGCTGGGATTCTAGAAATGTACTTGGCTCCACTACTTATCCTTTAATCTTGGATAAACAGAGTTTAAGCTCCTTCACCAAAGATGGAGTCACTAACAGGCTTCTTCCTCCCTCAGGGCATGTACGGAGTGAAGGACGAGGTTTTCCTCAGTGTGCCCTGTGTGCTGGGCAACAGTGGCTTGACAGACATGATACACATGACCCTGCAGCCTGAGGAGGAGAAGCAGCTGGTGAAGAGCTCAGAGACCCTGTGGAGTGTGCAGAAGGAGCTGACCCTATGAGGCTCTCACAAAACCAATGAACCACACCACCTGGCTCCTCAGTTATTTCTGCCTGCCCCCATTACCTTGTCAAAATGCCACCTCTTCCCTCTTGCCTGCTGTCCCAGAGGAAAACTAAACACTGACCATAGCAATGTTCTCTAAGCACTGCAAATGCTCCACATTTTGAGGCACCCATTTCAGGTCTCTTCTGTTATAATATCATTAACACAGAAATAATATCTGGCAGAGTTGCTTATGCATCCATACATTATTCTTAAGAACTTGAATGTATACTAAATCTGTTTCTGTGTGCACAATATGAACTGCATGAATGCATATTTTAGAAAGCACAATTTGACATCAGAATAAATATTTTTTATAATTTAAGTTTTAAATCAAAATTACATTATCTCCATTAACTTAGCACATGTGTACAAAAGATAATGGACACAAAAAGTCAAGGGGCAGGACATCTGTGTAAATTGTTGGAATAGGAATCTTTTCCTTTTCATTTGAATGTTTTATATATTTTTGTGACATGTTACAGAAATCAGAATAGCTGCCTTGTATATGCCTGAGCATCAAATAAACAACACAGAAAATCAGATTTTTTGGTATCCTTCTACACTGTGCCTGCCAGTTCTTCCAAGTAAAGCTGCCCCCACTAAAATGCTTACTGAGAGCATCTAGCCTTTATTATATTAAAAATTAAGGCAACTTAACAAACTTCTGGAAACCCATCAAAATGTCCATAGAGGGATTCTGGGAAACAAACACAGGAGACAAAAGGAATTTAACTGCCTTTATTTTGGACATTTCTAGGAATCTATAAATGTCTCTTATTAAAGAAAATGAATACATATTATGTTTTTATACTGTATGCTTATATTGAGACTTACATTGAGCATGACAAAAGAGTAACTACTGCGTAAGCCTATAAATTACGGGTTACAAAAAAATGCATTATATAAAATATGACAACACATCTTTTGCAAGAATTTTCCACTTCAAAAACCTTCATATTCAACGATCTTGCATATCAAGTAAAAGCAAATATTTGAAGTTAATGTGTGAGAAAAAAATACACCCTGTAAGAAATTAAATCTAAATTTTTTTCAACATTAGATAATCCTTGCCCTCCATTCTAGGACCATTCACTTGTTAACCCATCTTAACAGGTTTTCTTTTTCTATGAAATGTGAGATCTCTTAAAACACTGTATTGTGGAATCTTTACATAACCCTTTTTCAAGTTTTTTTTAGGGTTCAGTACTTCTGTCCAGAAATGGCGAATTAACCACTTAAATTGTAATAAACATTCAATCGTAGGCACACAGTAGAGCACAATACATGTTTACAAAGAACATGTAAGTGCTAGTAGATAATAAAAATCATCACTGTAATGACACCACTTGATGTTCTCCTTAGTTCTCTCTCCAGGCAGAGAATCCTGGTCCTTTCCAGTCCTTGACACTCTTTTAATGTTGCATCAAATTATGTGCAAATCTGTTAAACTGCATAGGGTTTATGTGGTGTAACGTGCTAAACATCCTGCAATTATAGTTTAATTATGACGAAGTACAGCAATTTTTCAATTAATAAAAAGCATTGAAATTAAATAAATCCTGACCCTCTTATCTGTCCTGAGAGTTTCAGTAATTACATCTTTAATTCTTTCTTCTCTGAGGTCATCTCCATGTGCTTTAGGATTTCCTTTATGAGCACAGTTCCTTCAAAGTATCTGTTTTACACCATTGATTAAAGGTTGACACCATGCCACATAATAGAGTGACGTGAAGCTGCAGCACAGAAACAAGAGAACAGATGACAGCTAATCAGACAAAGATTCAGAGAAGGGGAGGGGGATTCAGAAGAAGTTGCTGAGACCAGTGGTCTATCTGCATCAGTGCCCACAGTTGGAAGTGTCTACGGTATAAGAGCCGCACATGTTGCAAATAGAGAAAATGCCTGAGCATCAAATAAACAACACAGAAAATCAGATTTTTTGGTATCCTTCTACACTGTGCCTGCCAGTTCTTCCAAGTAAAGCTGCCCCCACTAAAATGCTTACTGAGAGCATCTAGCCTTTATTATATTAAAAATTAAGGCAACTTAACAAACTTCTGGAAACCCATCAAAATGTCCATAGAGGGATTCTGGGAAACAAACACAGGAGACAAAAGGAATTTAACTGCCTTTATTTTGGACATTTCTAGGAATCTATAAATGTCTCTTATTAAAGAAAATGAATACATATTATGTTTTTATACTGTATGCTTATATTGAGACTTACATTGAGCATGACAAAAGAGTAACTACTGCGTAAGCCTATAAATTACGGGTTACAAAAAAATGCATTATATAAAATATGACAACACATCTTTTGCAAGAATTTTCCACTTCAAAAACCTTCATATTCAACGATCTTGCATATCAAGTAAAAGCAAATATTTGAAGTTAATGTGTGAGAAAAAAATACACCCTGTAAGAAATTAAATCTAAATTTTTTTCAACATTAGATAATCCTTGCCCTCCATTCTAGGACCATTCACTTGTTAACCCATCTTAACAGGTTTTCTTTTTCTATGAAATGTGAGATCTCTTAAAACACTGTATTGTGGAATCTTTACATAACCCTTTTTCAAGTTTTTTTTAGGGTTCAGTACTTCTGTCCAGAAATGGCGAATTAACCACTTAAATTGTAATAAACATTCAATCGTAGGCACACAGTAGAGCACAATACATGTTTACAAAGAACATGTAAGTGCTAGTAGATAATAAAAATCATCACTGTAATGACACCACTTGATGTTCTCCTTAGTTCTCTCTCCAGGCAGAGAATCCTGGTCCTTTCCAGTCCTTGACACTCTTTTAATGTTGCATCAAATTATGTGCAAATCTGTTAAACTGCATAGGGTTTATGTGGTGTAACGTGCTAAACATCCTGCAATTATAGTTTAATTATGACGAAGTACAGCAATTTTTCAATTAATAAAAAGCATTGAAATTAAATAAATCCTGACCCTCTTATCTGTCCTGAGAGTTTCAGTAATTACATCTTTAATTCTTTCTTCTCTGAGGTCATCTCCATGTGCTTTAGGATTTCCTTTATGAGCACAGTTCCTTCAAAGTATCTGTTTTACACCATTGATTAAAGGTTGACACCATGCCACATAATAGAGTGACGTGAAGCTGCAGCACAGAAACAAGAGAACAGATGACAGCTAATCAGACAAAGATTCAGAGAAGGGGAGGGGGATTCAGAAGAAGTTGCTGAGACCAGTGGTCTATCTGCATCAGTGCCCACAGTTGGAAGTGTCTACGGTATAAGAGCCGCACATGTTGCAAATAGAGAAAACCAGAAAATGGAGCATGCAAAGAAAGACACCAAATTAACCTGCTCCCCCCACACCAACCACAACATTGAACTCTTCTAAATCAAACATTAAGTCAATAACATGAAAAGAGGTAAGGATAAGAAACAGTGGCTCCCTACAAACCAGTTGCTGGCCAGCCAATAGATAGTTACACCACAAAACAGAAAACTCAGAAGACGACACAGAAAATGCTCACTTATCTCCACTTCTCAAGGGACAGTGTGTGCTGGTTTTCAAAACCGTGGGTTATAAGTGCTTTATTGTAATTATTTTTCTAAAAAGCCATCTCACCTGGCATTTCAGGTGTAAATCAGGTGCTAATTAATATGTAAATTAAACCAGCAAAACCTTCAGGATCGGAAAATATGCACTGCAGGGTTACTCTTAGAAGACAGGAAGAAGGGAAGCAGGAGAGAGTCAAGGACACAAAACGGTGAAAGCAGGAGCTGGGAGACAGAACAAAGAGGACAAAAATAGGCAGGAGCTTACCTTGAGAAAGACTTCCAAGTCAATGACCTCATGCCACAGAGCCTCCCTCAGGTAGAAGATGATGTCCTCAATAGCGTTCTCCTCAGCATATAGGCTTAGGATCAGCTTATAGAGAGGTGTGGTGGACATGACAATGTTGTTGATGCCACTGCACTCTGATTGGCTCTCCATCTTCTCGAGGGCAGTGGTCAGTCCCTCATCCTTCTGCTTCAGAAGGTCAATATTCTTTTCCATCTCCATTTGCCTCAGAATGAGTGCATGATCCATTACTGCATGGTTAGATTTTCTCCACAGTTTTTCGAATACCCTATGACAAGTCCCTTAATTATTTATAGCCTAACATCCATAGTCCACCAACATAATGAGATCACAGCATAAAACACATATGAATATATGTATGTGAATCTAACACTGATAAAATGACCATTAAGAGGTTAGAGAGACTTTAAATAATACACTAATAATAATAAGCCATTATCAGACAGTTTAACAGAGACTAAAAAAAGATACACTATGACCAAGTCATAAAATAAAAAAGCATTCATAGCAAATGCAATTAAACATCAGAATAATCAAGGCAGAGGACAACAGTTGACATGAACCTCATGATTTCCTGGGCAAGGTGGAACACCATTTCCTCCAGCTTCAGGTGGCCTTTCTTCAAGTCTTCTTTAGTCCTTTTCAGCTCAACCTGGGCCCGATCCACCTTGTCTTTTATTCCCCTACACAGCTGATTGCTCACTGCTGACACCAGGGAGACACGGATGGTATCTTCACTAATAGTGGCAGCACGACTTGGACCTAGAATCAGTGTTCTGGCTTTTCATTCAGAGCAAATGAAGTGACTTTTAAAGACTGTATGACTGAGATATTTATTTACGTATTAACCAACACGATTAATGCACCACGCATCCACCCATTTTCACTAACTGACAATTAGTGGTGGGGGGGAGCTTATCAGTACAGATCTCCATTATTTGAGTAGTTATGTCTTTAGCTTTGGTGCTGCTAACTCTGAATATTGATAACTTAGAAACTTAGTTTTTTTTTAATTGAGCGAAATAATCTATAGGCTAAGAGATATCAATTAACCTATTGCATGTCTCTGGAATACTGGATGAATTCTGTGTGATACAGGGAGAACAGGCAGACTCCACAAGAACTGAGGGAGAAATCAGACATCCAACCTCAGATGTGTAAGGCAGGGAGTGGTAGCCACTGAACCACCATGCCACCCTCTGGGAGAAGCATTACTCTCAAAATATAACTTTTAACTAATATCATTTAACAGCTTAAAGCTTAACATGCAGAACTGATTTTTCTACAGCTGAAATCAAATATTTGCTGGTATAAAGCAGCAGCATGGCTGTCGAAAGTTTTTTTTTTTTTTCCTTTCAGAATAACCAAAGCAGTAGCTGGAAGTAGAGTAGATGGTTTGCCCATTTGAGAGTGAACTGGCCTTTAGAGTCCAAAGTCAGCACTATGAATGTCAGGGTTGATCTCAGAGGCATACAGCAAGCTCTGTGAAGAACCTTATACTCCAACTCTAAATATAGAGCCAGGGGAGCTGAAGGCTCACTCCAGGGCCTTTCAAACTGAAGTCGAGTGACCTTTACTATTTAGATCTGGTTACAGCTATAACCTCTCCAGTTGGATCAAGGACTCCACTATAGCCACAATGGGACAATTCCAGACTGAAGACCAGGGATCATATACAGGTAAAGATTTAAGGTACAGTATTTGGTACTATAATACTGCTACTACTACCACTGTCTGGGAAGTGTAATATGCTGCTATGGAATCCAGAAATCTTTCAGTCATAAAAGTATTACAATTGCAGTGTACAGAAAATGTATTCTGACATTCAGTCCCCTCAACTGAAAGTACTTATGTCCAATTTCCACATGTCAGTAGTAACAATAGACAAAGCATAAAGACTGTCCGCAGACCTTCTTTAGATTCAACAGACTACTTACAGTAACCCACAGATGTGACAGGAATGGGAGCAGTATAGGAAGTATCACCAGCTGTGGCTGTGTATGAGTTCACACTAGGATAAGTAGTCACAATCTGAGGTCACACTAGGTATATTGGACACCCACTGGGGAAAAATAAAACACATTAAAATATATATTTTTTAAACTTTTATTATATAAGCATTCCAAGTCATTCAAGAAGTACCTGTATATATTTATTTACCAATAATATAGAGCCAATCATATTACCCAGTATTGGGAGAGTGACTTGGCCCATAGGTGAACACAGCTGCCATACCTGGCATGTAAGTAGCTGGAGGTGAAAGAGCGGAGTTACACAGAACCCTAACAGCCTTCTTACTCCAGAGAAACCATGATCAGGGGCCATCTAGTGTTCATTCAAAGTACTACACGTTATGCCTCCATTAATATAGTCAGTCTCCCCCCCCCCCCCGACTTATGACTGGGTTCCATTCCAACAGACCTCTTGTATGTCACAATGGATGTATGTCAGAATAGGATACTCACACTGACATTGGGCTGAGACAACAAAACTGGGAGAAGCATGTGAGGCTGAGATGGTCGTGCGGTCATATTGTATAGCACTTTCTTGCAGCAAATATTGTTTTCTGCAGTGTATACTAGGTGGCATGGTGCTGCCAGATGTACGGTCACCCCAAATTTATTTTTACATACGCTTACATTTTTTTTTTGTGATATGCGCAAGTCACCGTAAGTTGCGTGGGTTGTAAATTGGGGACAGTCCTGAAAACAAGGCTAGTAGCAAACTGGTATGGCTGGTAAATATTCTACCACACTCACAGTTCAGGGGGCCTATGGCCTGGGTAATTGGGTTGCATAGTGGGACGAGAGAACACCTGTGGCTCCTCTCAAAGCACTAGAGTCATAACCTACATCAGTTCATCAGGTCCGACCACGGCCGGATCAATGCACAGGCTTTATATGGCTTCAGCCTAGGGGCCCCTGCCTCCCAGGGGGCCCCCAATTGGTC
>JAODKF010000009.1:25747978-25759868 GCA_026779585.1 Mormyrus proboscirostris
TGGATCAAGAGAAAGGACTCAAATTGGGCGACGAGATGACTGTTGAGGGGTAAAGACAGAGGGGAGCACACCTGGGATGCTAGGTGTTGCTGCTGAGCCCTCCAGAGGTGTCGTGGGGCTACATCAACGAAACACTGAAGATGGACGGTGCCCACCTGATGACCCCAATGATGTTGCTTTCCCCCTCTCCCATTCAGGATATAAAGCAAGAAGCTGTGCTGAGTATTCAAGGGATTGTTCAATCAAGCCCTAGAAGCTCTAGCCAATAAACAGACTGAAAAAAGGATGTTGATCCTTTTGTGTCTTCAATATTTAAATACTGTCCATAGTTTTGTATGCTTTGTATATTTGTATATAATGAATGTAACAATACATTTCCCATACATTTTGTCTTAGACCGAGTGTCCATGCTTAAAGGACTTACTCTGTTAGGGCTGCTTTTTAGAATCTCTGTTCCTCTCACGTTTTCTTTGCTGTATTTAAGCTGCGGGGAACTTTGGCCCTCCCTAAATGTGCTTATTATGTTTTGAGAAGTTATCATAATCTTCATAGTGTAAGCAAAACAAAATTATCGCTATGTCAACCTGAAATGGTGCATTATATATAGCTCAGATGTATATAAGGAATGGAACATTGAGAGAAGAAATACTGGAAATGCAAATCTAAGCAATACAAGAACATAATACAATATTTGGTCAGTGTGCAGATAGCATTAGCAGTGGCAAGTTCAAGATCAATTTATCTTCCGGTTGT
The DNA here is from genome assembly GCA_026779585.1 of Mormyrus proboscirostris. Lineage (NCBI taxonomy): Eukaryota > Metazoa > Chordata > Actinopteri > Osteoglossiformes > Mormyridae > Mormyrus > Mormyrus proboscirostris. The sequence continues at coordinate 25,748,732 of JAODKF010000009.1, forward strand.
GTGCAACTCATCTATTGTGGAAAGTGAAGAATAAGTGATGAGCAAAAACAGGGTAATCAGTACTTGCTTTATATATAAATTATCTATTGCAAATTGTGCAAATAAAAATTCTCTTTTGAGAATAGAAAAAAAACACTTAGAAAAGTGAAAAGCAATAACAAAAATGTACAGTCCTACAGTACAGCAGACCGTCCTTTGTGATTTGACAGGTTATTCTCGGGTCAAAGTCCTCAATCTCACAAGAACAGACAAAAAAAACACAGTTAATGTTACATTCACCATTTAACATTTAAATTTTGCAGATCTTCTCCTTCTGCAAGTCTTACCTTCTGCTGTCCTGAAGACCAGCAAGGAACAAGTTCTCTGCTTCCTGTGTGGACACACCTGTCAGCTGAGCTAGATGATGGACTAAACAAAGCAAACGAAAATACATTATGAAACACCGTTGTGCTAAAATCATGTCATTGTATTTCAATAAAAGAACAGGCCATTAAAGAATAGGCCATTAAAAGAATAGGCCAAGAATAAACCATTAAAAGCAAATATAGTACAAGATACATTTATATGGGAACCTTTCGGATCTGTAGGGAAAATCATGAATGAGAAAGACAATATATTACTCGTCAAAATAAGGCATTTGTTATGTGTGTTGGTGTTTCAACTGGAGTTGTTTCTGCCTGTGGCTATCATCTGTCATAAATATCATCATTCACATAAAAAAGAATTTTGGTGAAACTGCATTAAATTAATTTTACAACATCGATGTTGAATTTGACACGGCTTCACAACCAGTACCTCTATGCAGGAACTTCTATGCAAGAAAACTATACAGATTCAATAATAACACATATACCAGTACCTAACTCAATTTCGCACCGTCTGAAACAAGCAGATATAAATAAACATACCTTTGATCGTAGAACTTGGGGATACATGGCGCAGTTCGCTCCTATCCCTAGGTGAGAGATCACAGACTACTTCACTACCTACATGCTGTGTAACTGGTGTCACGTATGCGTACGCCAATCGGACAGCCACAGCCAGGCAGTCAGTATACAGATCAAATAGTGACGTACACGCAAAATCAGTGTGGGCATGCGTCCGCAGATCAGGCCAAGATCACAGATCGGGCAGCCACATACCCCTTTTCCACTGCAAAAGTACCGGTGCCGTTCCTGTGCTGATCCCCCAATTTGGAACCAGTGCCACATTTTTCCCACAGAAAATGGCACCGGTGCTGCAAAATTGGCTCTGAACCGGCACCAAACCTTTGCTGGTCTAGATGAAGCACCAGTGTCATCATGAAAGGTGGGGGAAGTAACTGAGGGAATGCAAAATAAAGATAATGTCAGAAAGTGGGCGTGGTTTGTGACATGGGTGCAGTGTTGTCACCTGGTTCCCACTGGGTTCTCAAGTCCGTGGAAATGCAGGCTGGCTCTTGCTTCAGCACCGGCTGAGCACCAGCCTCAGTGCCAACTCTGGCACCAGTGGAGTAGAAAAGGGGCCACACACCCTACCGGATCCATAGTTTCCAGATCCGGTTCATGCATAGTGTACATGTGTGCCTTGCATTTAGTCTAGTTACTGTTGTTTCAGCTTTTGATCCTTGTGGAACAAATGTGGGAACGATGTTTCTCAGTAAGTCACAACAATAAAAGAATATTTTTCTACAAGATAATGTATCTGTACGTGGTTTCATATTGGACTGGTGTTGTTAGTAATTTCAATAAAAGTAACTGAATTAATATTATTTTTTATTAATACTTCTTAATGATAGCAATTTAAAAGTATACACATAATACAGCAGCAATCATAAATTTAAAAAGTTATATGTGTAAAAACATCCAAAGACAAGGAGGTTATTCTTTTGGGGAAAAAACTTTTGATTTCACACAAGATTTCTTGGCACTATCACTATTCATTTTCTTTCAAGAATATTTTTAACTCATTTTCAAAAGTAATACAATTTGAAGTAATTTCCAGAAACTTACACTTGGAAACTATAAGATGAGATTATTACAAAGATATTCAATATAATTTATCTTGCAGTGGTTAGTACCGCTGCCTCACACGTCTGGGACTTAGGTTCAAATCTCCACCCTGGCTCCATGCGTGGAGTTGGTATATTTGTCGAGTCGATTAAGAGTCTGACAAATTTTATTTGGGAATAACATTTATTTATTAGTCACGAAACACCAACAAACCAACAAGCTCAATCGTAAACGCAATTCTCCTGCTCTATTGGTTTATCTTTGTAGGAAGGTAAAATCCACCCAATTTTTGCCCATTTTACCAGAATCTATCTCGGCTTCTAGACTCTATTTGAGATATATATATATTGATTATACAACATTGAATAACTGTCTACGTACACATTTGCGTGTTTAGAATTCACGACGAGTCATAAACGTACATAGCACAGTGGATCGAGCCACAGTCGCAAACAGTACTGTTTGCTACCAGTCGTAAAATACTCTGTGTACGCATGCTTGAACTCTGAGCACATGTGCAGTCTAAATCTGGCAAAGACACACGCAGGCGCACATGTAAACTGTGCATGAACCGGATTCAGAAGCTACAGATCCGGTAGAGTGTATGGATCACGTTGTGACACGTGCATATGATTTTTAAAACGCGGTGTCATTACCCGATCTGCGTACCTACCTACTTTACTGTCATTGAGTAACGCAACAAAATTACTCGTGTCAACCTCACGTGGTATTTAACTTCCAATGTGAAATAGTTCAGATATATAACAATACAATAAGTAAATAAAGTGTAAACTAAAAACTGAGTAATCATATAAAATATGCTCAAAATATTGGCAAGATGCCATATATGTTAAAGTAACCAGGATGGTGTTGTGACCACCGAGCAGACGAGTGAGAAAGCAGACAAGCCAGTCATGAATACGGTGAAACGGGGTTTATTAAGGGCAGACAGGACAGCGGGGAAGCACACGGCAACAAACATTAATGAGAAATCTACCAAACAAGGGGAAGACGCGAATTGATATACTCAGGACAAGCAGAAACTAACAGGCAACAGGTGAGTACAATCAGGGTAATACACGTGGGCAATGAGTGGGCGTGGCACACACGAGGACTGGACCGCAAGTCATGACAGAATTCCACCGCCAAAGGCACGCACTCCAGGTGTGCACCAAGGGGAGTGGCGGACAGGACGAGACCGGGAAAACAGGACCTGAAAAACAAGAGCAAAACATTACCGGAGCACAGGGAACAAAATAGAAGCACAAAACAAGCAGAGGGGCAAAACCCAGGACAACACTCGACATAGAACAGAAAACGCGAACAGACAGACCGGGGAGACAGAGGAGGAACAGAAAACAGAGGAACGAAAGGACCAGGAGTGAACAAGGGAGACACCGCGGGATGAGGAGCAAAGACAGGAGGGACAAAGGGACCAGGAGGGAACGGAGGAGACACAGAGGGACAAGGAACAGACACAGGAGGCAGAAAGGAGAAGGGGAGAGGGACAAGGGGAGCCTAAGAGTACCCCAGTGGGCGACAGGCGGCAGCCAGAGGGGCCGCAGGTGACCGAGCGGCTGTAGTCGGAGAGACCCCAGGTGACCGGGAGGCAGGAGCCAGAGGGGACAACGACGGGGCAGAGGAGGGAGCCGGAGGGACTAACGGAGAGGCAGAGGAGCTGGAAGGGACACCAGTGAAGGCGAGGAGGGAGCAGAAGGGGACCACGGCGAAGGCAAGGAGGGAGGGGACGCCATAGCAGGCGACGGCGTTGCCATAGCAGGTGGAGGCGCCATCCACCGACGAGCCGAAGTGGGGGGACCCGCAGGCAAATCACGAGTCGGAGCGGGGGGACCCGCAGGCAACTGACGAGACATCGGAGGCGGGACCTCAGGTGGCCGATGAGACAACGGCAGGGAACCCGCAGACGACAGCCAAGCAGGAGCCCGGGGAACCGCTGGCGAGCCAGGGTGGGCGGGACCCGATCCCTGCGCCTATGTCCCCTTCCAGGACACAGACAATCGGGGCCCTGGTCGGGCTCCACCTCATTGGGGCGAAGGTGGAGTCGTCCATCCACCACCGGAGTCCTTGGAGCTCAGCAGATAGATCCTCGAGGGGTCCCATTCGAGCTCCTCCTCTCCTTCCACCAAGGGAGGAGGAGCGATGGTAATGCAGTCCGGGACCTCCTTGGGGACAGAGATTTCTGGGGTAGGCAGAGCTGGGGTCTCAGGTGGAGCAGCAGGGAGCTTGGGCGGTGCAGCAGCAATCGCCAACTCTCAGCCAGCAGGGGGCGCCGCAGCAACCAGAGCTTCCCTGGGCGGTGCGGCGAGCGTGAGAACAGGCTGGACGGGCTGGACAGGTGGCGCTGATGAGTCAGGTGGGACGGGCAGGACAGACCGGACGAGCGAGACGGGCATAGCGGCGGCCACTAAGGCAATCCAAGAAGGCCGGGTACTCTGAACTGACATTCAGCGCATAAGCGCAGATGACAGTCAGAGACCTATCCCTCACCCGAAGGCACAGGGAGACAGCCCTCTCGTTCACCGAGGTAAACTCCATTGTTAATGCACCGAACTGAGGGGCCACCAGTAGCCCCACCCCAGCCCGGCACCGCTCACCCGCAGCAACTCCAGAAGAAAAGAACGTCCAGCCCCTCTCCAGGAGATTGGTTCCAGAACCCAAGCTATGCGTTGAAGTGAGCCCGACTATATCTAGCCGATATCTCTCAACCTCACGCACAAGCTCAGGCTCCTTCACTACCAGAGAGGTGACATTCCATGTCCCGAAAGCCAGTTTTGTCAGCCGGGGATCGGACCGCCAGGTTCTCCCTTAGCCGGCACCCGATCCACAAAGCACCAAACCCCTGATATTCCCTTTGCGGGTGGTGAGCCCACCTGGGGACAGTCACGTGTACCTCTTTCGGGCTCACAGGCCCCTCCCCCAGGCCTGGCTCCAGAGACCCTAGTCCGGGCGAGGGAAACATGACTTTGATTGTATGTTTTATCATAGGGTTCTTTTGGATTGCTCTTTGTCTGGCCCCTCCCCTGGGACCTTTTTGCCTTGGGAGACCCTACCAAGGGCTATTGCCCCCAACAACATAGCCCCCAGGGTCAATGAGGCACGCAAACCCCTTCACCATGATAAGGTGGCAATCCAAAGAGAGGTACCCGAGTGGCTTTCTTTCTCAAATCTTTGTCCAACTGTGGAGAGAATTTTTGGCTTTGGAGACACGCTTTCGGACGGCTGCATAAAACTCAAAACATCATAACACATACAGTAGCACTATATTTATCATAACACATACAGTAGCACTATATTTATTTACACACATATGTACAACTGCATTATTCTGGTTTGAGACGGAGTCTATTGTTTAAATGGAAATTACGTATTGGGGTTTGAGAAGACTGATTCTGACAGATTCTGTCGTTTTAACGGAAATGACGTAAGGACTCAAGAGTGGATGGGGCCTGACAGAGGATGCGCGCTCTCAGCCTCTTCTGCAGCCAGACCCTTCTCCCTGTGGTCATTTAATGGTTGCTAAACATGAATTCACCTGCAGTTAGCATATGTGAAGTGGGCAACCTTTGTTTTAGTGCTTGCATCACCACTACTCCCCCCCTAAAAAATACAACCTTTAAATAGTGCATTAAAAAGAAATCAAATGTTTGTCAATGACACTGAGTGGGCAGTTACATGCTATGCATAAAACGTGGTAGAGTCAGGAACTGATCAATAGGCACATTTAGTATTTGAAACTACAGAAATCTGGCATTAGCCTTCAGTGATAAAATCTTCAGTTTTCAAAGGAAAGGTGGTGTTTTATAAATGCCATAAAAGTAAATTGTAAGTTGCGAGAGCTTTGGAGAATGGCTAACTTCACCACCATGCTTCTCTAACCACCTGTTCACAACATATGCCTTGTGCACTCTACACCCCTCCCAGCAAGAAAAAGCTGTTGCATCTTGAAATATAGATGATTTTACACTAATTCTAATAAGTCATATTAATACAGCCTTCAGATAGAACGTGTGAGTCAAGGCAATGCCAGGAAAATTGACTATTAAAGGCAGATTTTATAAAGGGATACAGAGTGCAAATCATTAAGCACATCATATTCCACTGAAAACTTGGCTAGGCTGAGCAAAACACTCCAGCAGTACTTTGAAGTTCATCAGCTGTGATGTTTTACCTGACTGGCCCTGAAAGTGTCCTTGCTGACTCATTGAAGTAACTATATTTATTTTCTGCACATCCTCTCTGTACTTGTTTTTTTTTGTTCATACAACAAAATCCAGGTCAAGGTTCACCTCCCTTCACCAATCATGAACACAGAAAAAAAGAGGAAAACCAAGAGATTTCTTAAGGCAATGTATTCTCCCAGAAATCAATTATTTTCCATATTATATTGTTTTGTTCTACATTTAGTAAATGCAAATTGAATATTGCAGTAGCAGTTTTTACACGGAACATTTCTCTGTAATATAAAGACAAGTTCTAGAAATATACATTAGTACAATCAGTTCTCTACTGGCTCAGAATCCACACAAGATAACCAATTAAACACAAAAACACGACAAAATGAGATTGTTCTACAATTTCTCATTTCATAGTATATACCCCATTTTGCCACTTGTTTTCAGTCTCTGAGCTAGAACAAGGTCTCCTAATCCTGCCCTGGCAGACCCACTAGATTTTTGTTCCAGCCATGCTTTCCTGTTATTGCAGAGAAAAATTTAGATCCATTTGATTTTTTAGGAGTCATGTAAATGTGTGCCATAATGGAACAGTACATGGTAAATCTAACCAATAAATTACTTCTTTCGGCGAAAAAAATGTGCTAATATTAAGATGATCTCAAAATTTATGCTTTTTGCTAGAAAACATAAAGGTAAGAATCTAACTTTTGGGCTAGAAAAGTGTTTGGAAGATAGATGGATATCATATATGCCAATATGTTTTTTAAGCACTTTGTTACATTTAGTCTTCAATGAATGAGTCTCTTCACAATTTTAGATCAATGTCGTCATTAACAAAGTTTAGAACAAAAAGGCAGCATACACATTAGGCCCTCAACAAACCAGGATTATGAGATCCTGGTCCAGAGCAGTTTCACCTGCATTTCTGAGATCACCTTCTCCAGAACTTAAAGAGCAGTTCAAAAAAAGCATTGTATCTCTGGTTAGCAACATTTAAAAGACAATGAGGTCCGGTGTTGGATATTGAGGTAAACAGAGTGGAGAGCTAGACAAAGATTATCCATTATTTCATGTATGCATTTTTTAAATCTAGCAGCTATATGCATGTAGCAGAACAGAAAGTCTCAGGAGGTGTAGGAACACCATGTAAATATTAACTTTCCTGTCTGGGGGGGGCAAAGGTCTCCAAGAGGTTAAGCCCCCCATATATTTTAGCAGTAGGATATTCCAAAAAAGGGCATTATTTTAAAAAAATCTGAGCAAAAAGTCTAATTAAATAATGCTGAATACATCTAGAGAAATAAGAGCTAGGAGATAAATTTATGATAGGAAAATGTTGATTTGAGAAGCTCTTTCCATAAAGAAAACAAACTAAGGAGAATGCTTAGATTAGACATTTAAATTACATGCAACTTTGCACTGCAAATCACTGAGCATATGGAAGTTTCTATTTGGAATAAAGCCAAATTAACATAGGAAAGACCACTAGGTCTAACTTGACTTCAGTAGTCAACACTCTAGTACACTATGACTATAAAATTTAATTTTAAAAATTATTTGTTTTTAACAATGGTTATTTTAATAATGGTTATCTGTAACCGACAGATCAAACCAATTATTGAAAAAGCAATCTGCTTATAAGAAATCTGTCTGGGTATTCAACTCTCCATTTACAAGGCAAAGGTAGCTTACAAGTAAGGCAGTTTTAGCAGAATGAGACTGAACCCATTCAGTTCATAGCAAGACCACAGCAGTAGAAAGAGTGTGATTTAGGCAACACATTTCAACACCTCACATGACATTGTTCAGGATAAGCAGTTGAAAGCTCACATATTTTTATGACAAAATTACTAAAATGGAAAACTAGCAAACCATGTCACATATAATATTTTCAGTTTAAATTAATTTTTATTTACAATTTGTTTGAGATTTTTAATATTTCACCTTGCTGAAAGTGATATAGGTACATTATCCTGACAGGTGATTTGATTGTATGGGGTACTCATCAGACTGCTAAATTAAATTGGTAATTTCATCTGGGTTTATATAAACTGAACATATAGTGAAAATGCAATTTCCTGAGCCACAATAAAACACAGTGATGGCCAGTATCACAGTCCCATCCAAATTCTGCAGTATCAGCTGTCCAACTACACTGTACACCATACACTCAACTAAGTCATAGGAGAGGAGGAACGGTCAACACACCTACAACCTGTAACAGAAAAAACTAAGCAAAACATTGTACATTTGTTTCTTCTATATCCATCTTATTCCAGCCAGTGAGAACATGCAAGAGGAACAAACCCAGGAAAACATTAGAGTCATATTTAACAAGAAATTCACCACTCCACAAATATCGCCAAACTGTAAACTGAAGGACATTACCTATTAGTACCTGTCATTCAAACAGATTTTCCCTAGTGTGAAACAACACTCATACACAATAAGAACTAGGTCTATAGGATTTACATTTACAATTTACACTGTGCAAATAAATAAAAAGTATAGAAGTTTGTTCTCATTGCATTACCTACACATTAGGCAGTATGCATTCTTTTTTTTCCCTGAAGCTACAGCGCAACAGCCGTTCCTTTATCTTCCAGAGGCCATGTCATGATCCATCAGTTCATAAAAATCACTACCATGTCACATTCCAGATGTCCTTCCTCATGGAAGCTGGACTATGCAACTGTTTTCCACAAAAACAAAGGGAAAAATGGAAAATTGAATATTATGGACATTTGAAAATTAATAAAATGTTAATATATTATGCAAGGATAAGTATAACCAATTTGAATTAAATTTAGGTTTAAACCCCTTTTTGTTAATGGGATTGTCCAATGTACAGTGTAGGGTAGAGCCTTTGATGGAAATGTCAGGGTGAGGAGCCAGCTGACTGGTGCCTGCTAATGGGGGGAGCAGGTAGAGTAGACTAGACAAAGCCTGGTGTGAGAAAGAAGTCAGTGGTAGTATGAACCTGGCAAAAAAAAGAAAAAAAAAATGGAGATCCCAAAAAAGGCAAGGTCCTCTTCCCCCAGCACTGTGCACACATCTCTGAACAGCTCTTTCTTGTGCTGCAAGACAAAGAACAGAAGACTCATTACAAGAAAGAACTTATCAGGGTCTATTTCGGTATACTAGATAGAGATATGGGGAACAGGGAAAAGCCAGCGGGCGGGCAGCTAGTTAAGAGACAGGGTGATATTAGGTGCTCTGTCAGATAATCATGCCACAAGGGCAGCCTTGTCATGATTCACTGTACCAATGTATTTACAAAAATGTGCAACAACTTTACAGGATAAGCAAACATGTAGTGCTATACTATTGTTATAAACTATAGTATAGCCCATATATGCTTGAGGATATAATGGAGAGATAAATGTGGATGAACACAAACCTATACAGTGTTTCTAATAAGTTCTTAGTGACAAAAATTAATAAGTAATTAATAACATATTAAAAACATAACAATAACTTGGTAGCATCCAATGCTTTTTGTACTGATCAAAGAAACCCTCACTTGTCACGAGACGACTGCGTAATTATATCCCCACTAAAATTGTAAATGCTAGTCAACAAGGGTAGTAGTCAATAGTGGTAAATTCTAGTCTGCAAGAATGGTGGTCAACAGTGGTAAATGCATTCCTGCATGAATTTTGGAAATACAGTGAGATCGACAATCACTACAAACCTGATCAACCGACCACACAGCGACAGGTCATGCAATCTTGCCCACCATCATCCGGAGGGTTGAGCTTGCGCAGCTTGTGCTGCCTGATCTCACGAACTAGGGTGTAGAAGGCATCCTCCACTCCCTGCAGGGCAACAGGGGTAACTGTTACAGAAAACCTGCCAGTGAACAAGAAAAATTAAACGTCCCAGTGATGTTGTGATGCAGTAAAACATCTGCATAACCTTCAGTTGGATTGGCTGTTCGAAAATCGATGAATGGAGTACAACACACTTGAAAAGAACATGACATCATGTGGATTTTGACGTGATTGTTTGATCTGATGAGCACAAACACACCAGAAGTATGCAACGTGTGGAGCACTTGGTGTGATATAACATTAGCTATGGAAAGGCACCATAACTGGCACTTAGCAGCCTCTGCCCAATGACTGGAAATGACAACATGGTGTAGGAAGTTAGAGAAGATGAGTTTAATATCACAGCAGGCTTGGTTCTAAAAATTTGGTGAAATTGCTGGTGGTCTTTCCTAATTTCTTAGCGTTTTATCACAACATACCAGCAAAGCCTGACAGGTGGAAAAAGGGAAATTAGAAACATTTGGTGTTTGAAAATGGAAAATTAGGCCACTGTCCATAATGAAGGTTTGTGAACTTGGACTGCTTTTCCATAGCACCAGGTACTTTACTTCAGGAAAGTAGCAAAAGTACAGTACTTCAAGCTGTTGGTTCTCCACTAGTGTAAAAACTGGTACCAGCATCGAATGACATCACAACTTGAGGGGATTTTGTACTGAAATCGAAAAATGGTTATAGCATGTTATAGTACTGGATGACGTGCAATATTAACACCGACATCGCATGTTATGCATATTCAATTCAGTCAGATCAGGCTTTTTCTTACTTTCAACTATGTACGGACATTATAGCACAGGCGGTTAAAGTTTCGCTAAAATATTTTTACTCTCTTACTTTGTCTTAGGAAAAAACTTAGCAAGCTTTGCAATTTTAATTATTATCCCTTTTATAGATTCCTATATGTTTAAAAATCTAAAGCTAAAATGTCTAAATTACCACTTTAAAATACCCATTTTAAATATGAGAACGGAGGTTACTACTGTAGCTGTAACGGTCCGTGTACGTAACGGCCAATGGATTTTCGTCTTAAATTGGAAAATTCAAAAACGAAAAACGACCCGTTTTTTGTATCAAATATAAGATCGGAAATTGAAAAAAATGCCCGTTATCCGATTTTCTT
>JAODKF010000009.1:25763284-25775878 GCA_026779585.1 Mormyrus proboscirostris
ATGCGACTCGGCGGACTCTTAACTGGACATTGAATACCCCTTCGGCTGTCTCCCCCCCCGCCCCCCCCCACTGCTCGGTTTTTGCTTTTACCCAAAATGGACGATGAAGGCTGCTATGGAGCATCTCGTGTCGCGGGAAATGTTTCTTTTTCTTTTTCATGTCATTACACTTCTGGATTAATAAGTGTTTGCTCGCAGTGGCTAAGTTCTCTATTAGTGTGAGCGAGTGCATGTATTCTGTGCTTGTATACCTACGATACACTTTTTTTCTGACTCCCTGTTTTTTTTTTCTCCTCAGGACCTCATCTTCTAACTCTGTACTTGCACGTGCTGCCGTGTGTTTGTTCCTGCCTGTGTTCCCACCAGGCCAGTAGTGGACAACCAGACTTTCTCCTGTGAGGGTACAGTGTCTCACCCCAGGACTGGGACAAGGAAGTGGGACTTGACTGTGGGTGACTTGGAAGCGAGACAAAGTATTACAGCATGAGGTGACTTGTGTCGAGTAGCTGTTTAAATGATTCCCTTGATCTACAGGCTAATTTAACTAGGCGCCTGCAAGAGCGGTGCATTCGTCAGAGCGATGGCTCACGAATGCCCGTACCACAGTTGTGGGCTACTTCGGGTTTCACCCCGGCTGATGTGTCTTCCATGCCGGCTCCAGCCCGTACTGTTGAATCGGCACACAATTTAAATGAGGTTTGCAGAGCACTTTCGACGCTAGTCCATGGCCCTTCTCTTGCCCCGGTTTTCTCTTCCACTGTTGGCATGTTACCTGAGGATTGGCTTGACTCTATGGTGTGTATATATGCACTGTGAATGTTGGAAGCACAAGTTGTAGCCAGACTGCCTAGGAATGTGACAGGGGATGCCAAGACATGGTTCCTAGTCATAACCCATACTTTGCCTTCATGGGAACATTTTTGGGAACTATTTAGGGCTGTGTTCTTACCAGCCAATAACCAGGAGTTCATTCTGAGGGGTATTCTGAGCAGAGGTCAATTGGTGAGTGAACCACTCCCTTCGTTTGTGGCCTAGATGGTAGGCGAATTCTGGAAGCTGCATTCCCCACCCCCAGAAACGGAGCATATCAAACTCATTATGAGGCACGCCTCTAAGGCATGTAGGGTGGCTTGTTAAAGTGCCCAGGTGTCTTGCGTTTCCGATTTACTCCTTAGGGCACACGAGCTCCATGCTGTGCTAGGCCCCACCATGCCCGATAGGCCAGGAAATAGGACCCAAGGTGTGTTAAATGGCTCCGTTTATTGTTTCGGTTGCTCACATCCAGGGGTTACGAAGCGAATGTCATAGAGGTCCTGGCAGGTTTCTGTCTCAGGCTTTGCAGACTTAGGGGATGCTGAGGCTTTGGACGGTCCTGTTGTGACCTCTCTGTCACCTTCTCCAGTGCCAGAGTGTAGCAATACCAATACCGATACCAATAACACTGAAGTAACAGGCTTGCTTAAGGAGTTTGCTGACCTGTTCTCAGGCTGGCTTGGGCACACTGACTTAGTGATGCATGTCATTCAGACGACCACCAAGACGCCTGTTAACCTCCCCCATATCGCACTTCGCCGGTTGATGTCCCGGGAAAGCGAACAAGGTCCCAGACGTGCCGTCACGTAACCCTTAACCTGATGTGGAATGCACAGACCTCTTGCCAGAGCATGGTCTGTTGGGTGCTTTGAACCTAAGATCCTAACCACAGGTTTTGCTGGATGATCGAGCTCAGGACCCTCCAAGCCAAAGACTCCATTATAATGAGAATTTTATGTTTAGTGGGCCTGGATAGTGCAGCCAATGAGAAACTGAGAGCAATTTCTCTGTTCAGGACAGACTCTTGTACTACCATAATACCAGAATTCTGAACCCACTTTGTCCGTCCAGGTCTTTTCGCATGTATATCCTTACTAAGCTTCACTCTACGTTACTGGTGTATTTTCATGACCACCCTATCACTGGTCACTCGGGAATAGCTAAAACCAGTTGCAAACCTGTGTTTTCTGGCCGAGGTGGAGGCGAGACGTGAAGACATAGATGAAATCTTGCACTGTGTGTCATCTGGTTAAACCGAGCTAACGAAAACCTTCAGACCTCATGGTGCCAATCGTGGTGTCACAGGCATGGGAGTATACAGGGGTAGACGTTGTAGGCCCTCTTCCTCAGAAGACGCACAGGGTAAGGCCCAAATTTTATATTTGTAGATTACTTTACAAAATGGGTAGTAATCTGCGAGGCAACTGCGGTGGTGGTGGCTGACAAGTTTATGAAGAATATTGAGGCACGACATGGAGCACCAACTTATATAACTTCGGACAGAGGGACCCCCTTCGTGAACACAGTTTTTGACTCGCAGCTGAGGCGCTTTGGTACTGAGCATCGGTTTGGTACCGTGTACCACCCTCAGACAAACATGACTGAGAGCATGGATTGGACATTAAAGACAGCGATTTGTGCTTTTGTGGGCGAAATGCATAGGTCTTAGGATCGGTTCGTTCCTCATCTCTCATTCGCACTCTGCACTGCTCCTCATGCTAGCACTGACGATACACCAGCGTTTCTTTTGTACGGCAGAGATTTGCACACACTGCACGACCTTCAGCTGACTGACAATGCCAGCCCAGCCCCACACAGTATGCAGGACTACAGGGATGGACTGGTAGCCGGTTTAGGGGCTGCTTATGCCCATGTACGATATTATCTCGTGGAGAGCCATGCCGTGCAGAAGAAGCAGTATGATACAGTAGGCGTCGGCAGCACGTTAGCTTTTGGATCAATGACCTTGTGAAAGTGCGTGATCACCCACTTACGGACAGGATGGGTGGATTCGCAGCCAAGCTTGCACCAGTTTTTAAGGGCCCCTTTATGGTGTCACAAAAACTATCTGATGTAAAGTATCACCTTAGCTCATTACAGGATGGTAGAGATGTTGTGGTGTTTCACATGGTTAACATGTGCCCTTACTATACTTGGGACTCCGTCATTTCAGGAAGCGTGGTGGACTCACCAGTGCCGAACATGCTCTCTAGCTCCCAGGCCCCCAACTATGATGTGGTGAATTAGAGATGACTGTACACCTAGACCCGGTTGCGAGTCACTCTCATGACTGGACCCACTCCCAAGGCTGTCCACATGGTTATGCTGTGAGGGTAAGGAAGGTGCCCTGTATCACTGCTAGTTGGGAGATGACACACTGGACTGACCCATTCCATGCCCGGAGACTGGATGTGGACCGATTGGATGGCGTAAGATTGTTTGTTCTGTTCTTGTGTTGTTCTTAATCCCTGTGTTTCTTAAAGGAAAAAGAAAATGATAGAAATGGCAGTGTTGGGTTGTTCTGGTATGTGTTTCTGTTGATCTACTTGACTTCTACGTACCACTTTTGCTTTCTGTGATGTGCATATTTTCTTGTTGTGATATTGAACCTCTTGCCATGTATGGTCATCTCATTTCCTCCCTATATAAGTCTCCATGTGTAGTGCTGGGGTGGGTAATGGCTGTTCTCCTGTGTTTTCTTTTATCGTTAGACTCGGGTCAGTCCTTTTTCTTGGTAAGAGGGAGATGTGACGAGCTAAATGTCAGGGGCTAACCACGTCACATGGGAGGAGTATGTGTGTGTGTGCACACAGCCAGAAGGAGACGGAGGCGACGCACTGCGAGCAAGCGCGGGAGACCAGGGAGTGTGAGGGAAGAGGAGAGGAAGTACTTTTGTAAGCTGTGTGCATCTAACTGCAATAAAGTGCCAAGTCCTGTCCACCAGCCCTAGTTATTGTGTGTCTGTAAGTGGATTCGACTGCAGGCACACCTGTGGATGAGTGGGGTAACACTGCATCCACTGCCTCAGCTAAAAACCCGGCTCATCACACTGCTGAGAGAATAGTTTGAAAATAAAGGCTTCAATGGGATTTCTCAGCAAGCAAACAAAATAAAAGAACACTCAGCTCACGGTCAAGACACTGGAGGTGCAACTGGATGGGAGATCGGCATTTAAATTTAGTTTGAAAAGCATAAATTAAGTAATTTCACTAGTATTTAAATCATGACCATTAGCTTGTCTGCTTGGCCTGTCTGATAAACTATTGCTTACTTACTTGTTCATGTTAAACTACATGATTATTTAGTTTGATGGTATTACATTATGAGCAAAAGAGTATAAGTGTCTAATGGGCATCGACTATTGAAAAATGTTTATTTAAAATGAAGCGATATCTTTGTCTTTGAAGGTTATCATTGTAACCTTACTTCTAAATAATCCCTTGTGCCCTTCAGTCTTAAGGAGGCTGTTTTTCAAGTTTGAGCAAGAGCTGGGGAAACCAGAGGATGGGAAACCACAGTTGAGCATGCTTTAGTAGCATATTTCCTACTTTGCAACAGCCTGTTGTATCACCCAAGGGCCCCAAATTAGGTTTAGCAAACTGAAACTAGGGTTAGAAAAAGTATGGCATTTTCAGGCATCAAAATGTGTTTTTATGACAGTTCTTCTGCCCCGTAGGATAGGAAACCACAGTTTAGCATGTTCAGTAGCATTTTTCCTACTTGCCAGTAGCCTGTAGTATCACCCTAAGTCCCCAAATTAGGGTTGGCAAACTGAGGCTAGGGTTAGAAAAAGTATGGTATTGTCAGGCATGAGCATGTGTTTTTATGACAGGTTTACCCCCCGTAGGATAGGAAACTGCAGTTGAGCATGCTTTAGTAGCAAATTTCCTACTTGCCAACAGCCTGTAGTATCACCCTAAGGCCCCAAATTAGGGTTAGCAAGATGAGACTAGGGTTAGGATTAGAAAAAGTATGGCATTTTCAGGCATCAACATGTTTTTATGACAGTTCTGCATAGGAAACCACTGTTTAGCATGCTTTAGTAGCATACTGTATGTCCTACTTTCCAACAGCCTGTTATTTCACCCAAAGGCCCAAACTGGGGTAAGTGCTTTGTTCTTCTTTCTGTAATTTTTAACATGGGCCGGAATATGGAGCTTAGAAAGAATTCCAAGACAATCACATTCTATCCTATGAATTGCTCACACTTGCTGGACACTTAGTTAGTTCCACATTTGAAGCACCTTTGTCATGGTGTTTTTGTCCACCAGGTGGCGCAGTGTCGCAAGATCAAAAACACGATCTGTCATTCCAAGAAGCGTACTCCGGAATGGACAGGGTAAGGAGCATGTATGCAATTCAGTGTTCATTTCAATTGGAGTGACATTCCAAATTTGAGATCTGGAAGTCCATCTTATGCCAAATGCCAGATACTAATCACTAAATTAACCCATCTTTCATTCCAGAAGTACGATCTTTATTCCCAAAACGTAATCTTTCCTTCTAGAAATGCAATCTTAATTACCAAAATGTAATCTTTCTTTCCACAAGTACAATCTTTATTCCAAGAATGCAATTTTTCCTTCCAGAAGTACGATCTAAATTGCCAAAATAAAATCACTCATTGGATCTTAATTCCAAGACGCATACTTCCAAATGTCTAGGGTACTTAATCGCAGTGATCATTCTAAAAGAGAGATCTGAGAGTCCAAGTTAGAAACATAATCTTTTGTTCCAGACATGCAGTCTTCATTCCCAAAATGTGATCTTACGTTCCACAAGTACAACCTTTATTTCAAGAATGCAATCTTTCATTCCAGAACTGCAGTCTTTGTTCCAAAAACACAATTTCACATTCCAAGAACACAATATACCATTCCAAAAGCACTTCTGTTCCAGAAAAAGAATGATTTGTCATATTCATTTTGATTTTCAATGTCTGTGGCAGGACAACCTTGTTCAGAATAGTAATTGACAGGTACAAAAGTAAAAATACTGTAAGCCAAGTTTTCTATGGAACTCTTACTCCACCTACTGGCGTATGTTAGTATATCATCAGTAGGTTCCAATATGAGATATCTCCTTCCATTTCATTCTCAGTACAGAGACTGTGTGGCCAAATTTGCGCCATGATGTTTTTGTGCTCATTTATGAAATAAAAATGTCTGCTGTTCAGGGATGCTCATGTGAATGTAACCCATATGAAAACCTTTTAACTATCTTTTGAAATGATGAAAGTTGCCAATTAAAGTGATCGGGGCCACCACACATCCTGTCAGCACATGACTCCAGCTAGCATGGAGCCAGATATCTGAAATGTGGTGCAGACAAACTAGATCTATGGATGAATACATCTGCCAAGTTTCATGAGTGCAGCCCTCACCAAAGAGATGCAGTGGAGTTTTGAATTTGCTAAGGTCGCCAATGCAAGAAAATGGGGATGATTTACATTAGGCCTCAAATTGACATCAGGGGGAATCATGGCTGAGCTGTACAAGCTAGGGCTCTGAAATTTGTGCATGAATAAGCCTGTTTCAGGAGTGCACCCCTCACCAAAAGCCCTCAGTGACATTTTGAACTTGCTGACGTTGGCAATGTTAAGTGAATGGTGGCACCCCACCAGTCATTTGTCAGTCCATAACTCCACGTAGGACTAGCATAGGAAGATGGTTAAGTGTCCCTGAAACTAGACAGTCTGCTCTTTAATCCCATCTATACATGTCCATTGAAATTGTGCCAATATCATGGTGACAAGCCGGCTTTTGGAATGTCAGCGCCAGTTAGTGGATAACGTTGCGTAGGAGTCATGTAGGAGGATGGTTCACAGTTTTCCTAAAACTAGAAATTCCTGCGAGAATGTCCCACCATACATGTCCATTAGAATTATGCTTCCATATCAGAGGAGCACATTTTCATCATCAAAGGAGTCCAGACGGCAAATCGCTAATTAAAGCCTATTAGCTGATAACTTGAAATAAGAGTCACGTAGGAGGACGGTTCAAAGTTCCCCTGAAACTAGACATTTCTACGAGAAAGTCCTGTCCTACATGTCTATTAAAATGATGTCTCCTTCATCTGAGGAGCAATGATTCTTTGCAAGTGGCTCTGCTTGAGCCAAAAAGCCCTGTGTAACTATGGGCCGTCTAGAGCACAGTGCAGACTTGCCACAGCTCAGAGGACACTATTACCCTTAGGGTTAGGTCCTAGGCCTTAACAGGCCTTAGGGTTCAAATTTTATGTTTAGGGCCCTAGGCTAGATTAGCCTCAGGGCTAGGGTTAAGTTAGGTTATGAAACAACTTGAAATAACATCAATGATGTTCAGAAGTGCACTGGCTGCATTAGACCTTCATTAACTTTTCCTCCTTCTATCATTTTAGGTTCCTTTGGCAGATATGCCCATACCCCCAGGCAGCGAAAGTGGCGCCTCCGAAAACAAAAACTTCAATTAATAGATAAAATTGATTTGTCTCTCGCCTCATGTGTGCAATTAAAGAAATGATTATGCAGGTAACACTGCATACTCAATGTTGAAAAGTTAAATTAATGTGTGCTGTCCTGCTGCTCTTTTAGTTATGGGAGAGCGGTGAGTGATATTACTGTTCAATCAAATTATTTCAACCAAACCCACCCTGGACACAAACTTTACACCTCTGCTATCTGGCAGAGTCAACAGAAGCCTGTATGCTCACACAACCCGGCTGAGGAACAGTTTTTATCCCACATCCATCACACTTCTGAACTCACGACGCTGATCTCGAACATTCTGATGCAACACCCTAACATGTGCAATATCCATATTTATGTGTATTTAAACCACTTGACAAGCTCTACCTCTCTCACTCACCAACTTACCATCACCTTATTGTGTGTGGTGTATAGGTCCTGCTCCTGCTCAGACCTGAATGCCCAGGGACACCATGCCGCAGGGGCCCGCCTCGGGTCCCAAACGCCTCCTGCACGCAGAGATGGATTCCGGGCCGCGTACAAGCAGGACCCCATCAAATCTTACCTCACCAGACCTGGCCCATCCTTCACTTATGCGCCTGGCATTTAAAAGGGAACATACGCCAATGCTGCTGGATACATGCCACTGGGCGTTAGGAAAAGCGGAAATTCCTCCTTCCAGGAAAGAGGCTAATATCTCCCTTATACCTAAAGAAGGAAAAGATAAAACGGAATGTGGATCTTACAGGCCAATTTTGGTTCTTAATGTAGATTATCGTATTTACAATTTAATGGCTAAAAGGATGGGAAGAATTCTTTCCAGTTTAATTCACAATGATCAAACAGGCTTTATTCACAACCATACAACAATATAAAAGGAAAAAGCAATGATTTTAAGTTTAGACGCTGAAAAAGCTTTTGACTCCATTAACTGGCAATATCTTTAAAGAGGGTGAGCTTGTGCGTGAGGTTGAGAGATATCGCCTAGATATACCTGTAGTCGGGCTCACCTCAACGCATAGCATGGGTTCTGGAACCAATCTCCTGGAGAGGGGCTGGACACTCTTTTCTTCTGGAGTTGTGGTGAGTGACGCCGGGCTGGGGTGGGGCTACTGATGGCCCCACAGCTCGGTGCATTAACAACAAAGTTTACCCCGGTGAACGAGAATGCAGTCTCCCTGCGCCTTCGAGTCGAGGACAGGTCTGACTGTTATCTGTGCTTATGCGCCAAATGATGGTTCAGAGTACCCAACCTTCTTGGATTCCCTTAGTGGTATGCTGGTTAGTTACAGCCCGTAACAATAATTGTAACTTCTGATGTGCGGCCTTCCGTCTTGGACACTCAGCTAAAGAAAGGGGCAGAGTTGTCAACTGATCACCACCTGGTGGTGAGTTGGGTCAGGTGGCGGGGGAGGAAGTTGGTCAGACCTGGTAGGCCCAAGTGCATAGAGAGGGTCTGCTGAGAACATCTGGCAGAGGCTCCTGTTCGCCAGAGCTTTAACTCGCACCTCCAGCTGAATTCTAACTGCATACCAGGGGAGTTTTGGGACATTGAGTCTGAATGGACACTGTTCCAGACCTCCATTGTGGAAGCGGCCGTACAGAGCTGTGGCTGCAGGGTGGTTGGTCCCAGTCATGGTGGTAACCCCCATACCACACCAGAGATGAGGGGGGCTGTTAAGCTGAAGGAGGCTTACTGGGAATTATTGGCCCGGGGGTCTCCGGAGGTAGCTGATGGGTACCAGCAGAAGCAAAAACCCAGGCATAGGAGGAGTTCGGTGAGGCCATGGAAAGTGACTTTCGGTCAGCCTCAAAAAGGTTCTGGCAAACCATCCGGAATATCAGGAGGGGGAAGCAGCTCCTGGTTCCTACTATTTATAGAGGGGAGGGGGTGCTGTTGACCTCACCTGGGGAGATCACCCAGAGGTGGAAGAAATACTTTGAGGACCTCCTCAACCCTGCCTCAGATACATATACGCACACTGCCTTTGAGACATCAGAGGGCACAGAGCCCGAGGGTGCTGGGGGAGTCTTGCCCATCACTGGGGCTGAGTTGGCCAGGGTGGTTAAAGAGCAACCTGGTGGCCGGGCCCTGGTGGTGGACGAGATCCGCCCAGAGTACCTAAAAGCTCTGGATGTTGTGGGGCTGTTGTGGCTGACACACCTTTTCAACAGCGTGTGGAGGTCAGGCACAGTGTCTCTGGATTTGCAGACCGGGGTGGTGGTGCCCTTATTTAAGAAAGTGGGGCGGAGGGTGTGTTCCAATTACAGGGGAATCACACTTCTTCTATTCCTGGGTACTGGGGAGGAGGGTGAGATCGATAGTCGAATCTCGGATTCAGGAGGAACAATGTGGGTTTCGTCCTGGCTGTGGAACACTGGGCCAGCTTTATACCCTTGCAATGATACTGGAAGGGGTCTCGGAGTTTGCCTATCCAGCCTACATCCAGTCTCGTCCTATTGGCTTCATCTGCTGGGGATCTCCAGTGTGCTCTAGGGTGGTTTGCAGCCGAGTGCAAAGCAGCGGGGATGAGGAATAGCACCTCCAAGTCCGAGACCATGGTTCTCAGCTGGAAACAGGTGGATCGCCCTCTTCAGGTCAGGGAAGAGGTACTGCCTCAAGTGGAGGAGTTCAAGTATCTTAGGGTAGGCGAGATCGAGAGCTGGACAGACGAATCGGAGTGGCGTCTACAGTTTTCCAGGCACTTAACTGGTTCATCGTGGCTAACTGAACTGAGCTGGAAAGCAAAGCTCTCAATCTATTGGTCCATCTTCATCCCTACCCTCACCTATGGTCATGACCTGTGGGTAATGAACGAAAGAATGAGATCGGGAATACAGGCAGCCAAAATGAGGTTTCTCTGCAGGGTGTCTGGGCTTTCCCTTAGAGATAGGGTGAGAAGTTCGCATATCCGGGAGGGCCTCAGAGTAGAACCGCTGCTTCTCCACGTCAAAAGGAGCCAGTTGAGGTGATTTGGACATCTGATGAGGATACCTCCTGGGCGGCTACCTGGAGAGGTTTTCTGTGCATGTCCTACAGGGAGGTGGCCCCGGGGCAGACACGCTGGAGGGATTATATCTCTCGGCTGGCCTGGGAACGCCTCTGTGTCCTTCCCGAGGAGCTGGTAGAGGTAGCTGGGGAGAGGGAGATCTGGGTATCTCTCCTGAAGCTACTACTCCCGCGACCCGAACCCTGGACAAGCAGTAGGTAATGGATGGATGGATGGATGGATAGATAGATGGATGGATCGATCTTTAAAGGGTTCGATAAATTTGGGTTTCAAGAAATAGTAATAAATAGTATTAACCCTTTATTGTCCCCGTGGGGAAATTCTTTTTACGCCTCCCTCAACTTGCTCTTTGTATGACAAAATGTCCACGAAGGGCAGCCACCTGTTGGGGCGCCCAGGGAGCTGGGGCTAAGGGCCTTGCTCAAGGACCCACAGACATGCTGAGGCTGGGTTTGAACCTGTGACCTTGTGATTACATGCACACAGGCTTAGCCCAAGGTCATTTATGATAACCCTACAGCAAAAAACAACATTAATGGCAATTTAACCAAACCCTTTACACTAGAAAGGGAAGTGAGGCAAGGATCTGCATGGTCCCCACTCATATTTGCATTATTCATAGAACCACCAGTACAATTTATAAGACAGCATGATGAAATTAAGGGTATTGAAAGGGGTGGGGTTGTTATGCAGATGATGTCCTACTCTAAGAATACCCAGAGTCATCAGTACCAGAAGTGATGAATTTCCTAAAAAGAAATAGGCTCGTTATCAGGATACAAATTAAATATTAATAAAACAGAAATTCTCACATGTAATTTAGACTTGCCTGATAAATTTAAAAAGGCATACCCATTGAGATGGGAAACAAGCTCTTTCAAGTATATGGGATTAGTGCTAACAAAAAATCTCAATTGTTTGATAAGAATTATACTCCTTTGTACAATAGAATTAAAGGAGAACTAACACAGTGGAATCTCATACCATATTTAAGCCTAAGCTCTAGAACAGAAGCAATTAAAATCAATGTTCTAGAGAATTTCCTTCTCTTTCAAAACCTCCAAATTTGAATTACCCAAAAGTATTTTACAGAATGGGACAGGATGATATCTAGGTTTATATGGCAGGGAAAAAGACCTCGAATACAATACAAAACATTACAGCTGTCAAAGGAAAAAGGGGGCTGGGGCCTACCATCTCTGAAATACTACCATGCTTCAGCACAGATCAGAGCAATACTATGGGGGTGTAATCCATCGTATGAGGTACAATGGAAGGACATGGAATGTAAACTCCTACCTGACTAACTGATACAGGTAGTACTCCCAGACAAAAAGATACATAGAAACAACGGAAAACCCCTAGATAGAATTGGTTGTGGGAATTTGAAAAAGAATAACAAAAGAACAGTTTGGAAGAAGACAAAATTCCAAGTTAGCTGGCTGTAAATTCAGAATTTACACCAAACATAGACGATAGATTTAAACTTTGGATTAAGAAAGGTATAACATCCATATGCAACATTATAAAAAGGTGAACTTATGAGTTTCCAAGAACTTAGTAATCAATTATAAGAGAAGGAAGATTTTTATCGATATCTTCAAGTGAGGATTTTTTTATAAACACAATATTAAAAACAAAAGCGCCAGGGACGTCAATAAGTAATTTATCCAATTATTCAAAAATAATAAATCAGAAAATAAAGGGGTCATTGCTCAGGTGTATAAGTGTCATTCTACAAATTATATAAAAGAACAAATAGGAGAAAGGAGATTTGTTAAGACAAAGAATGGAATAACATTTGCAAATCACAGTGGAGATGTACTGTGATGTCTGAGTGCGGAGAGGTGGGGGAGCAGGCAAGAGAGCTGTGAATATGATGAAACGGGGTTTTATTTAGGTCTGACAGGTAGACAGGGGAGCATACAGCGAAACCACGACAATGACAGACCTGGGGAAACAGACTTGAACGCGGACTAAATACACAAGACAAGCAGAAAACAATAGGCAACAGGTGAACACAATCGGGAATTAACACAAGGGGGGCGTGGCACACAGGATCGGACGAGCAGGTCATGGATTTTTTTTTTTTTTTTTTTTTTTACACCTAGTATGAAAACATTTTGGCAGTAATAACCCACATTGTTGGAGAAAGTGTGGATGTCAAGTAGCAAACCATTACGTTTTTTGGGATTGTCTGGCAGGACATTGTGGGAATGATTCTACAAGGCTATAACCAATCAAAACCATTTTATAACTAAGCAAAATAATAATTCTATAATTAATCAAAACAAGGATTGACTGGCGCCGGCAGGGCAGGGGGAC
>JAODKF010000009.1:25800176-25825065 GCA_026779585.1 Mormyrus proboscirostris
ACAGTAGTCCAGACGGGTAGTGATGAAAGCATGAATTAGTGTTTCAGCATCTTTCACACTGAGGGAAGAGTGCAAACTTTAGTTCCAGATATTACAGAAACATAAATCTGTTATTTAAATTAGGATAAATTTTGACTTTTATTAAAACAAAGACTATAATTTAAAATAATCTCAACAAGGAAAAGAAATGCACTTGTCCAGTTTAATGGTAAAATACGTTCCCATATTTACTGAATTCAGAGTGTTAGAATACAAAACAATATATCAACAATCACCTCGAATGTTTGCAGTAAACACAAAATATCGGCAAAATATGAACAATATTTCAGGTAAACCACGTTAACAGGAAAGGGGAGCAAATTGTAGAACCATCAGAAATTGTAGAACCATCAGAAATTGTAGACGTGTGATGTAATGTTGCATAGAAACGTAAAGAGGTGATGTAGCCCTTTAGGATGCCATTTATTTGAAAATATTACATGCAATCGAACTTTCCCAAAATAAAACGCCCAGGCATTTTCTAGTTTAACTCTTGACAATCAGGAGATGCTAACCAAGCACAAAAGATTTCTAAAAAACTTTTACTTAAAAAGATTGTAAACAAACTCACGCTCACAGACATACTAATATGGGTGATATAAGCATTTGGGAGACTTCTGGCCCCCAGTCATGGGGGCAGCATGTGGCTCAGTGGGCTAAGCCTGTGGGCTGGTTCAAAGCCAGCCTCAGCACATCTGCAGCTTCTTGAGCAAGGCCTTTAACCCCCCAGCTCCCTGGTAGCTGCCTTTCACAGGTGGGAGGTGTAAAAAGAATTTCCCTACAGGGACAATGAAGGTTCAATTATTATTATGTGCATTTGAACTCATCTTTTTACTGCCTGTTTTTTTTCTTCCCTGTTTTGCAGAGCTGCAGGTTATCATGTGGCCAAGTGGTCCGTCAAAAAGGAGGGTCGGAAGTCTCCATGATACCTATGCCTACGAGTGAAAATTGATGGTGTCACAAATGCCATATTTACAGGGGTAGTTCTTTGCTGTTTTTCAGCATTTTCATTTGTTTTTAGACTAAAGGCCTATAACAGATAACACTGATCTGTAGACCCTTACAGATATGCTGCCACAAGATAAATAGCTTGTGTGCACAAGATAATTAACTTTTGTACACAAGCTAACTTGTGCGAACAAGATAATAAATTGTGTGTACAATATAAAAAAAAAATCACCTAGTGGGTGTCATGCCCGGCTCGTCCGATCCTCGTGTGTGCCATGCCCCCTCATTTCTCACGTGTATTACACTGACTGTACTCGCCTGTTGCCTGTTAGTTTCTGCTTGTTCTGTGTATATCAGTCCACGTCTTCCCCTTGTTCACTAGATCAGTCACTGATGTTTGTCGCTCCCCCGTTTACCTGTTTGCTCGCCTGCCAATCCCGGTCACGACAGAATGACCAATCTCCAGAACAACTCACCACGGCAGGAGGAAGACTTATGGCTCATCCTGCTGCATGAGGTGAGCTATTGGCGAGAGCTGCCGGAGATCCGCGAGGATCCCGGCTTGTTCGCATTAGCCAACCAGATCTGGGACCTGCTACATGGATTTAACCCACGCATGGAAGCATGCGTAATGGCGGAAGTGCGCTCCCTCCTGCAGCAGCTAGTCTGCCAGGTAAAGGAGAAGCGGCTCCAGCCACTCGCCTGCACGGAGGCAACCTCGCCTCCACCTACCGGTCCCAGTCGGCGAAAGAAGAAGAGGCGCAGGGGGAAAGGAGAGGAAGCCGCCCCGACAATCTACTTGGGGGCATGCTGACTCTCCCCAGCCTCTCTTCCGTGGAATGTCGGGAACCCCTCCTGACTCGGCAGCCCCAAGGGATCATCACAGCTGCGCGACCACCATCACCACAAGCCTCCATGTTCCAGAGTGGTCGCCTGGAATATGTGGGGATCGGATCCATCTTGGACGCAATACCACGGGTTCCGCGATCCCTTAAAGGGACCACGCAGAGCCAGCAGGCGCCGACCCTGGATGCGCTGGTCGAGACGCCCGACCTCCCTCCAGCGATCACTGCTCCGCCCGCTGCTGCTGCTGCCGCCATGCCCACGGCTCTGCCCACTGCTGATGTTCCTGTCCCGCCAGCACCTATGGTGCCCCCTGCTGGTCTGGAGTCGGCAGTTGCTGCACCACCCACGGCTCCTACCTCCGCCCGCCGGCCTGCTGCCGCCACTGCATCCGCAGCCCTGCCTACTGCTGTACCTGAGGTTCCGCCGCTGGATGCGGCTACGCCTGAGGTGCCTGCTGAGTTGCCCCCTGCTGGCCACACGTCTGAGGTGCCTGCTTGTCCAGCCCGGCTCCCTTGTCCTGCCTGTCCAACCCGTCCTCCCTGTCCAGCCCGGCTCCAGCTGCGCCGCCTGTGGCCAGGCCCATGGCTCCGGCTATACCACCTACGGCCTCGCCTGCTACCCTGGCCCAGTCTCTACCTGTCCCGGCACCTGCTGAGGCTCTCCCTGCTGACCCAGATTCGGTGGTCGCTGCGGTGCCCCCTGCTGCACCGCCTGAACTCCCTGCCATGCCACCCAGCAGGGCTGCAGCACCACTTACTGGCCCAGAGCCTCCCGCAGCTGCTCCGGCCAAGTTTCTTGCTCTGCCCGAGCTTCCTGCTCCGCCCGTGGCTACGCCCGAGGTGCCGGCACTGCCTCAGCCAGCAGCTACGCCTGAAGTTTTTGTTTTGCTCGTCTCGCCGGCTCCGCTTGTCTTGCCTATCTCACCTGTTCCGCCTGTCTTGCCCATCTCGCTGACTCCGCCTGTCCTGCCCATCTCCTTCTGCTCCCTCCTCGCCTTCCCTGGTGTCCCCACCGGCTCCCTCCTCGGTCCCTCCGTTGGTCCCTCCGGCTCCCTCCTTTGCCCCGTTGTTGTCCCCTCCGGCTCCTGCCTCCCAGTCTCCCGGGGTCCCTTTGTCTTTGGCCGCTCGGTCGCCTGTGGCCCCTCTGGCTGCCGCCTTCCGCCCGCAGACCCCTCGGGTTCCCCTTGTTCCTCCTCCCTTTTCCTTTCTGCCTCTTGAGTCTCCTCCGTTCCCTCATGGTCTCTTTGTCCCTCCTGTCTTTCCTCCTCGTCCCTCGATGTCTCCCTTGTTCACTCCTGGTCCTTTTGTTCCTCCGTTTTCTGTTTCCCTCTGTCTCCCTTTCTGGTCTGTCTGTCTGCATTTCCTGTCCTGTGTCGGGTGTTGTCCTGGGTTTTGTCCCTCTGCGTGTTTTGTGCTTCTGTTTTGTTCCCTGTGCCCCGGTGATGTTTTGCTTCTGTTTTTCAGGTCGTGTTCTCCCTGGTCTCATCTCGTCCATCGCCTCCCCAGAGGCGCGCCCAGAGTGCGCGCCTTTGGGGGCGGGGTTCTGTCATGCTCGGCTCGTCCGATCCTGGTTTGTGCCACGCCCCCTCATTTCCCACGTGTATTATCCAGATTGGACCCGCCTGTTGCCTGTTAGTTTCTGCTTGTTCTGTGTATATCAGTCCACGTCCTCCCCTTGTTCACTAGATCAGTCATTGTTGTTTGTCGCCGCACGCTCCCCTGTTTACCTGTTTGCCTTATTAAACCCCGTCTTTCCCCGTATTTCGGCTTGCCTGTTTTCTTCCCTGCTCGCCTGCTGACCCCGGTCATGACAGTGGGGCTTTAGGGACTCCGTAGCTTCATGATTGTTTAACAAGTGTATCCTTACCCCACTTACACACTAACAGATCAATAAACCCCAAGAATCACCATCCACACACCATCCTATGATAGCGAATCTCTGAGCTTGATTTCAACAGAGTCAATAACGTTTACCGACATAAAGCAGATAGCTACCTTAAAGAAATACTGTAGGAAATTTACCACTACACACAAAGCAACCTAAAAAGCTCACACTACTTTAGTTAGCCCCTGCTTATTCAGCCAACTAATCAAGTGGATTTGTGTATTTGGATACCATGTAATGCATTTGCTGATTAGTGACAATGACAGCTGTGTGCATTGAGAGCTCTGCCCTCTCAACTGTTATTTCTCTGATACACAGCTACAATCTCAGTTTAACAGGGTGTGCTGATTTTCAGTTGACCTAGTTTTTAATTTTGACAATAAAATGTTTTGTTTCCTCCACATGTAAAGTAGGTTAAACACTCCAAAATTGTTTAGTACTGCTAAAGGACAGCAAACAATAACTAAGAAAAACGCTGCAAAGCTTTGTGATGAGATGAGTGCAAGGTTCTATTTAAAGCCTATTTAATACTAAACTGGAATGAAGCCTCTAACAAATCTGCAGTATCCTAAAACATCAACTGTTGATCTCAAAAACCCAAATTAAGCATAGAGTAGTTCTTGTTTTTCATACATCCGAACTGATGGATTTGCTGAATAGCAAACAGAATAGAAAATATATGACCAGAGGTTGGTTCATCTCACCTCACTGAAGACTGCATAACAGGAAGTCCAGCAGCCTGTAGCAACATAGTTAATAGGGAATATTCCCAGAACTTTAGCTAACATTATGTAAAGGTCTTCTCAAAATTGGAACTTTCTTACTGTAATGTTAATGGAATATTGATAAAAAAAATAAATTATTTCATAAAAGTACTATATGTGTATACTGCAAATGCACCATCAAGTAGTGATGGCCAAATGAAGCTTCATGAACCATTTGCTGTATTTTTTGAACCCACCTCATGGTACGCTCATGGAACATTTCCATATAAAATTGTAATGCTTGATAAATGTTCGTAGAACATTTGCTGGGAAAAGTCTAAGTCCATGCATTGATGTTTGGTGTCTCTGGATGGCATCTAACACAGAACCTCTAGCCAATCTAGGAATGAGGAAGTGCAGGATTTAAGATGGCCCTTCATAACTTCCAGTGTTAGGGCAAAAAGTCAGTAATAATTCTGAAAACTTGGTTTGGAGGTTTTTTGTACTAGGACTATTGTGGTGCTTTACAAACTGAATTTATGAAAACTTGTGTACATACTATGACCAGGAGGGAGGCACAGTGGCTAAACACAGCAGGACCTACAGGTACATGGTCAGGACTATTGTCTTGCTTCCTCTTTATTTTTTGAAGGTGGTTCTCAGCTCTTTTTCTGTGAAAAGGTGGAAAGGCAAGATCCACAGAGATACTCTGTTAGGGTGCTGTAGATCATCCTTGGGCTTTACACACTATTATGGTTTCTGATATCTTACCTTACGGCCATAATTATATTTTATTTTTCTTATGTCTTATGCATTATTTATATTTTTGCTGATTTTCTGATTGGAAAGGGGAGATTAATAAACCATTATAGGATTTCAACAAGTGGTCCATGGGCCAGATCTAAAGGTGAAATGCATTCATTAGGCCTTTGATTGTTCCACAGCTGAATATAAAACACTGAATATAAAAGAGACTGTAGTTTTTTTATTTGTAAATTTTACAATGAAATAATAATGGTAAACAGTATACATGTATCTCCCCTATTCACAGAGTGACCTGCCCCCCTACCCGCTTGACAACATTTTGTTCACACCCAAACTACACATTGAGTAACAAGTAAATATTGCTCTCTGAAGTGCTGGGGACTTTATGTAGTAAAAATTGACACGTGACTATAACTGATATGAAATGCTTAATGTCATTATGGTAATGTAAGCAGTTTAACATTTTCATGCATTTTCTACTTAGGAGATTACAAACTTCATTAAGCCATGCAAAAAGCCTGAAACAGGGCACTGTTGACTCACTTCCACCCACATGTCTCCATGTCAACAGTAGATGTCACTGTTGTGTGATGAGAGGGAAGAGACCCAGCTGTCTAACACACCTGACAGAATGTGTGCCAGGTCTGTGTGCTGCACGCTTTCTCGACACAGATTATTAATGGGAAACAGCAGGAATCAAAAGCAAGATCCCTACTGTATTATGTGCCACTCTATTAATTTTGTGTTTCAAGGGGGGAGGCCCCTACACAGCTGTGTCAAAGTAGTTTTCTAGTAATTGTTCTTCTGAATCCTGAAATACTGATTTTTTTGGGATTTTTTTTTAGTACATTACATAACTGCACTGCAATTGTGTATTTAGCTGATGAGATGTTGCACCTGAAAGTGCTGCATGAGTGTATGAGTTATATCTAAAATGGAATGTGTGTTTTATTAATCCCAGCCCAAGCATCTGCAAATCTCTTGACAAAACTGTTTTATACAGAACTGTATGGTGAATTAGAGAGTTACCTTTAATGATAATCATGAATCCAGCCCAAAATCAACGAATCCAGTCCTGGTAATATGCCCAACAGAACTTGAACATCCAGTAAATGTAGGTGAATGTCTGAGTCCTGATTATGCTGCAACATCTATAATGAAAATGCTAATGAATGTGCTTCTCAGCGGTGCTACAGTGGAAGTGGATCTAATCAAGCTTCTCCCTCTTAGGTATTCATTGCTTAGGCAGAAGAACTGGCCCTTAGACACAAAACAAAGCGCTTCCCGTGTTTACACCAGAATTGTTTAATTTATTCGACAACCAAAGAATACACACCGGATTAAAAATCTTGCAAGCTCTGACAGGGAGAAATGATGCAAGATATTAATTTGATATATTAACATTATGATATTATAAATATTTGAATGTTGTGGTATGCCTATCCATAAACCTGAAAACAGGAAATAGTGCTTCATACATGGCAGGTTTTGAACTTGCATCCTTTAAGTTCCAAAACCATCATTTATAGCTATTCCACTTACTTTCAGTTGATATTGATTTTCTCACTCCCTTAGCCTATTACGATATATAAGCAGATTCACTTACAAAAGAATGGATATGAAGGTACAAAACAGTCATTAGTGATATTTTTAAAATGCCATTACCATTTTCTCTGTTACAGAGAACACTGGGGAAATTGAGATAAGAGCAGCCTGTTGTCAGGTTAAGCATGACTCTTTTTTCCATTGTAAATCAAGTGCAGTCATACTGTCACGTGACTTTCTCTGCAAGCAGAAGTGTCCGTCTTTTTCATTGGCCAACTCCTTTGAAAAAGCATCAGTCTCCAAGGTGACAGAAAGAGAATGACTCCACTTATTTTCTCTTACTTATGTCCTAATAATCCTGGCTCAGGCTTTGGCTGCATCAGGTCAGAGGAACAAGCCGCTCTCTCTATTGCTCCTTCATTCACATTAGACCCTGTTTAGAATCTGTTATGTTCTTGCTTACACATGAAGTTTTACTGTTTACGTTTTTGTATTAGCACTCTTGTACATGCGTTGAGGGTTGGACTGTTCTGGAAGACAGCAATGAGTGATTGGAAACGGTAAGCCTTGTTTGTTATGGATAGCTGTTTGCAGATTGTTTCAGATGGATAGAATGGCATGATATTATTCGCCAGAAATGAGATCATGTGTGAGCATTTGGTCATATTTGTGGAAAAAAATCTGGAAGATGGCTGATTTATGAAAGTGTAATTGCTGAAATAGTGACAGTTCTTGTCCTGTAAAATGATACAGCAGTGAGAGCAAGTGCACTGTGCTCATTCTTAGGCCCTTGGTGTTCATTATTTATTTTTTATTTTCAAACCAGTTATTGAAATATCACTCCACATTCAACATACAGTAACCTTGGTCTCCATTGTCAAGACTGAGATTTACACAGGCTGGACAGGGCCAGGGAGAGTGTTGCCACAAATGACTGATTCCAGTGTGAAGGCAAAAAGAGTATGAGCACATGTTTGTATCACATGAACAGGCTTGCTGCTCTGTGTGTGATGCCTGCACACAGAAAATGGAAAATAAATAAATATTACCTTTGGAACGTTGAAGGAAATAGAAATCAATAATGTGGAAATTAAAAAGATTAAAAAGCCTCTAGGGAATACAGAAACATGAGTAGACAAGATCCTATACTATAATACTAAAATGAAATTGAGCAGAACAGACTTCTCAACAGAATGAGAAACAGATGAAAAAAACATTATGTTTGCACTTGAAAATTCCACGCTCAGAACAAAGCCCTCCTTTGTGTTGTAATTCATTTTGTGCTGTACATGGTGCTTGCTGAAAAAAACAGATAACTTTCCAGTCTTGTTTGTTTTTTGTGGTGATGGAAGCATGTGAAAGGTGAGTACACAATAGGAGGTCTAATAGTACCATCGTACTGAGACCAGAGCCAGGTAATGAGTTGTTGCTTGTTCTGTGAGAGAGGTCATGAACAGAGGGCTTTTTGACCCCAGAGCACGTGCGCTGCTGCTTGCAGACGTGTGGGACAAACCTTTGAAACCTGTTTTTTTTTTTTTTTAAAAATGAAAAAATGAAACCAGCCTGTTGAGCTGCCTGCTGGCATGACACAGGCCTGGGAACAAAAGCATAGTGAGGTTCAAAGCTCCAATAATGGTAGGGGGAGTTTTAATTAACATAATCTTTAGATGATTCAAAGTTATACTGACATGCAAGGCTTTTTTGAGTAGGATATCAGATAAACACGAAGTATGCATGTTTAGAGGTATGGGTTAAAGCATCTACAGTATACCTAAGCAAACATATATCTGTTTCCTAGACAAGAAAAATATCTGTTCGGAACATAAGCATAAGACCAGTAAAATAAACCCTTTCTAACAACATTTGATTTTGCATTTGATAAGGAAACTGTCAGGCATGAGATGACCTGAGTCAGACAAATTGTCAGCCAATGTGGCAGTCTTTTGTTCTCAGTTTCAGTCCTGAGAAATTTAAAGGAAACAAAAGAGATCAGAATTTGTTAATGACAGTGACATATTCTCCAGTAATTCAAAGTAAATTCTTTTACTATTATGTACAATATTGAAGTACAAATATATTTAGGTATTTGCATATTGTATATTATTTACATGGTTCATTCCAGCCATCCATTTTCTGAAACTTCTTGTCCTATTCAGGGTCGTAGGGGGTTCAGAGCCTATCCCAGAGGCTACAGGCCAAAGGTAGGGGACAACCTAGCATGGGGTGCCAGCATTTGCAATTAGGAAAAGGTCCCTTGACAATTTACAGAGTACAATACAACTGGGTAAATTACATTAATGGTTAATGTAGGACAAGAGGACAAAGGTGAAGCCCATTCAGGAACACATGCAGGAATTCTGAATAAAATTAGGCTTCATGATGGCAGAGCTAACAATTAATAATTGAGAGAGACCCTGTAAATCTTGACCCTGTGATATTTCTGCTTCCTCCAGATCAGTGACATTTCCAGAGAAATCTCTGTTCCCCTGTCACAGACATAGAGGGAGGGTGTAAGAGGATCTCAGGGACTCTTCCTCTCTCCGCCTGGCTTCTCTTAACGCTTTGAGTACACAAGCCCTGTTAATGTCTCAGGACACCAGCCTGAGGTTTAGCTGAAAAGGTCAGATGTTCCTCCTTGCACTCTGGCATTGCACACATGTCCTAAACTGTTGACCACACAAATCCATTTAGAAGATACCCAAATAAATCTTTTACATTCCCACTACCATGATAAAACTAAAACTTAAAAATGACTGGAGGAATGAACAAGGTTCATGGTGCATGGACAATGACACATATATTACTGGTTGGTGTTCCTCATTTGAAGGCTATCAGAGTATGCTAAACAAAAGATTACAACTAATGATAACTGCCTACCTTAAGATCACTGGGTGCTTCAGAATACTGCTGATTAAGAAAAGTCACTCCATTACTGTTTGCGCCTGAAACAGAATATTGTGGATGCTACAGGGATTTTTGGGGTATAGGTGCATGTGAAAGAGAGTGAGAGCAAGACAGGAAACCGCCTCCTATCCTGAGAAGGGGAGGTCCAAGGCTACTCAGCAGAAGGGAGCAGTACAACACGAGTGAGAGAAGGCGAAGCAGCCAAGAGGTAGAGTAGCAGAACCATTCAAAGCCCAGCTATTCAGGTTCTCCTTGGCAAACCCTGTGAGATGCATTTCAGATCACCACCTCACTTCCCTTGTTATTTCTTTTAGCAGACCGGTTTCTCAGTTTACCATCATTCCTACCCACCTGTTCTGATTTTTTTTGTCCTTGTCTTTTTTTTCCCAAGAACTTTTCTGGACCTCAACATTTGAGTGGAAGATGAAATAGTGGGAACACAGGTTTCAGCTCCCGGGGGTAAGTAAGATGATTATTGAGACAGTCAAACCGAGCTGCATATACATTGAATCAGTGTGTTTCTGCTTAGTGTGCTGCATTTGGCATCTACACTGGCAGAAGTTCACTGTTTGGGACTGAACACACCTTGCATCGTGCACTTTCATTACGTCAGGCCCTCAGGGTGATCGAGATTTTTTATGTATAATGTTTTTGTTTTGTTAGGGCAATAGTCCAACATGACATGCTTAAGTAGACCAATTGAAATTCAATTTAAGTGATGGGATAGTGGTGAAAGATGAATTAGCTTAATGTGTGACTTCATTGTATTGATATTCCACAAAATGCACTATGTGTCAAAGTGCATTTCTCATTAAAAGTAGTTAGAACTACCACTAAATTGCAATGTTTATTTCTCCCAATGCCTTATCTACTGGTTTTTTTTATTTTTAGCACAATACTCAATATTTCATTCACATGTGTGTTGGTCATGTGGTTAGAGGACAGATACATATATAAGTGTGTTTAACTTTAAGGTTTACTTATCCATTTTCTTTCCATGATGGTTATTTATGAGTTTATTTACGAGGATCCTTTGCTCTGGTGCTGCTCAAACAAATGTCATAAACCTGCAGAATCATCTGGAAAACAGGCCTGTACAGTAAAGCATGTACCTTTCTTTTGTCCAAAGAGCTCAGATAGAACATATTTCTTTTAATACGGTGTTATTGTAATGTATTTAAACTGTTTAGACTTATTTGAACTCAAAGGTGCCTGAACATTGATTAGACAAAATATTGATTTGATTCTTTGAATAAAAACATGTTAAAATGCCTTTAATCTAATGCATCGCACACTTTCCATGATTTTCAAGGAGCATTAGAGTTAATAACAAGAAAAACAGCAACAGTATCAGTGTTAATAAGAGAAATCATACAACACAAGTATCACTGGTAATAAATTTGTAAAAAACCAAGTAGACATTTCTTTAAAAGTTTCTTGCATCACTTACAGATCACCTCACAGAGTGATTTGAGAAATCTCCTGTCCTGATAACAAGGAACTCTAGCTTTACAGAACAAGTCTCTTGCAGAACTAACAACCCGGGCTTTGTCATGCAGTGCCTCATTATCTATGGGAAAATTCACTGAGTAGAGCAGAGATGCACCCTGAGATGTTCTTAAGAGGTTTTCCTGCACTTCTTGTCCTCTGGACTGATTGTTCTAGAAGCCAGGCAACTCTTAGTGCTGCTCGCAGGGATGAGAAACTACAAATATCTTTCCCCTTGCATGTGACACATAGAAACAGGAAGTGTAATGTAAATTTCTGCTGTAGTACAACCATTGTGTTAAATGGATGGAATGGAAGGGTCACATTGGTTTGGAAACAGCCACAGAGATAGTATCCTATGGCAATCACTCTCAGCACTCTCTCTAAACATCTCCAGAACAAACGTCATTCAGTTGTGCTTACCAGAAACAGTCTATTTTGCTAAACATGTTGATTTGCTAAACAGCACCTTTTCAATCTTCACTTTGTTACCAAACAAGTAGATGTTTGATCTTTGCATACATTTACGAAAAATAAAATACATTTTTTAAGGTAAGTCATTTCAAATACTACTTTAAATAATACTTTCACATTGGGAAAAAATGAAAAAGCGTATTTAAGTTGGTCTTGGAGAAACTACTCTTCTTTTTTCTTTATGTTCCTGTGGATGTAGCTTGGTGTCTTGGACTGCAGTAGTGATTCAGCCATGGTTTTGTTCTGTGTTTGCAAACAGCTGCATACCATTGGTCTCTCCTATGCAACACGGAGCGCATCAGGTGAAACAGATGTGACCATTGTGAGTGGAACACAGAAGTCTCATTGCTGGGTCTTCCACAGCTGCGGTGCTGAGATGAGAGTTTTAGAATTGTACGCAGGTCATCAGCAGGAAGTGCAGAAAAGACATATGAGTTATTAAGATATTAATGCATTTTATATTGTCTACTCAGGGATCTCAAAATAGAATGCCATTTAGCAACACTAGCACATGTGAAGGCAGGACTTCCTATAAATAATTTTTTTTTTTTTTTCTCAGCTAAAATTATAATGTAATTGACAATACTATCCAGTGTTATGGTACTGGAACTTCTACTGCCCTAAAATGAAGTTTTTCATTAGAGTGTTGTACTCTATGGTACCAATGCATGTTTTACGTCTGGCCTGATACTGATATTGAATAATCATGACTGATTACTCATTTCCCAGTCAGGATTCTGGTCCCTAATCTGGGGCGCACATTGGCCAGTCAGTGTTATTTTAACGTTAGCCGGCCAGTTATTGTAATCATTGTTTAGGATGAACTGAAGAAGCTGCACAGCTTCCACAAAGTAGCACTGAAGGAGCCTTTTGTTCCCTGGTGCTGTATCACTTTACATCTGTCACAGTGGTGCCTTTATTTCTCACTCTGAATGTTCAGCCCATTGTGGTGGTGGATATAAGCATCACAAAATTTCCATTCCAGTCTCACTAGGCAGGAATCGACTTAGTAATGTAATTACTTCAATAACAGGCTAAACCGAGATAAGGATATCTATTATCAAATTCATAAAAACACAAAATGCTTTTAAGATTTTTTTTTTTGCTTTCAATAGTAGAAGGACAGTAGAAGGAAACCAAAGTACGTTACAGAAATCTGCATGACATGGGGTAAAGATGCACACTCCACAGGAAGTGTGATTCAAACCCCTAACCCCAGAGGAATGAGACAATAGTGCTGCCCATCTGTCCTATTTCTAACCCAGTTTTGATTTGCATGGAAAGTGTTTATCAAATGTCTTCTGTTCTCTCCCTTATCTAGAGTGTGGGTAGGGTTATACTATGAAGACCATTCACACCTCCTAGGCAGACACAAGCACAGAATAAGGGCAGGTCACTGCAATGAGTTTTTACTTAGATAATCACAATATTCCTTGGAAAGATTAGATATAAGAATTATGAAATACAAAGAGATCAGTTAGTGTGCCTAAGTTATCACTCTACGTTATAATTCTGATGAGGACTATTTTGCAGAAAGGACTGTGTTCCAAAAGTGTCACTTTGTGGGCAAACCCTGAGGTGATACTGTTTGGGTGGAGCAAGATTCCAGTAGTGATTCATATTTGACTCAGAATTTAAATATCTAGTGGATGAGCACACAGGAATGTGAGAGTGCAGTTAGGCAAATGGGTTCTCAGCCACACCTTTCACCCCCCAATCAGATTGAGCAGAATTGGTTGCGTCCTCTGCTTCTGACAGCCTTGTTTCACAGGATGGGCAAGTTGTTCAGGATGGATTCTTTTAGTCTATTACAACTGCCGGATCTCTACTCAGTGACTCTTTCCCGCATATATCAACAGGAACTCGCTTGTCCTCGACAAGGCAGTGTTTGTACGTGCAAAACAAAATGGATTTACTTTGCAAAAGAAATGTGAGTATCTTTTAATAGGCTTGGGATTCTCTACAGTTTGCAGGCAGCACCTAATTTTTAAAATGAAGGAAAAGCTCCTTAATGCATTCTTACCTCTTGCTTTAGTTTGTACTTCTTAATCTAGTGAAAGGCAACTAACAAAGAGAATGTTGATACCTAATTGGAATATCCCTGCAGTAGATAACTTGCATGAACATTTTTGAGATTTTAGGGACACGCTGTTTTGTAGCACTACTGGTGTCACAACCTAGCTGGTGATACTAGAAAGATTTAGATGCTCATAGTGCAATATTGAAGCAATTGGATAGTTTTGATCTTTTCAAAATTGAATGGAATTGTATGCCCCTGTGATTATAGTTTTTATGTTCCAAGTTAGTGTTGATTGTTTTTTTAAAAGACTTTAGTGTTGGTTTACTAGCTTCAACTGGATGAACGTATTTGGTGTGTATTGTAGTTTACAGATTCAAGCTTAACTCAGCAGAGGCAACAGATATTTTTGAGCATGACATCATTAACTGGAATTACAAGAGTCCTTTGATAAAGCCACCCAGGCATCTAGGAAATACAATGAAGTGTGCGGTATTATAGGGCTTATGGTGGCAGGAAAAACAAACTGTATCTTGTTTGATAGAAAAATTGTGATTTGCATATTTCCTGTGATCTATGCGAAATAGAAAAAAAATATATATATATCTCTGAGCTGGACAGTTTAATATGAATATTAAAAATGTGAGCCTTAATGTGACATTTATGTTTACTTGCTATAGAAATGATTTTTAATAATGTTAATCTAACCTTTACATTTTCCGTCACTCTCAATAGATACTGCTACAGTAGAAAGGGGCTTGGAAGAGAGAGGGTGCTCTTTTTGAAGGTATTGGTGTAATGCTGCCGGGATCGTGAGCAAAGCTGTAGGGTGGCGATGGAGCTGAAGGTGTGGGTGGATGGGGTGTTACGGGTGGTGTGTGGCCTGTCTGAGGAGACCTCCTGTCAGGATGTAGTCATCACCCTTGCCAAAGCCATGGGTAAGTTACTTTTTGCTTTCTGCTGGTATTCTGTTTTTCCATTTAAGATCTCTTCTCCGTGTACCTGTATCACAGAAAGTATTAGTTATTGAAAAAGGTGTATGTCATCCAGGATTGAAAATTCATTCCTGTTCCTTAGAACAACACCGAAGCTGATGGTTTCACCATTATACTGACTATTACTTTTTCTGCTCACATAAGGTCAAACTGGTCGATACGTTCTGATACAGAGGCTGAGAGACTATGAAAGGCAGCTTCTGGCTAATGAGAAACTGCTGGACTCCATGACAAAGCTAGGTCAGCAAGCCAGCGACATCCAGTTCTTCTTGCGGCGCATTGGTCCCCCTAATCAGGACAGAACAGTTTCGGATAAAGGAATTACTAGCCCCAAACTACATGTGTTAGAACTTCACAAACATAAGGAACCCAGACGGTCTCACACATTCAACCTGGGTCACTCTAGCTCACTCAAAAAGAAGACCAAGCATTTGAAAAGGTCAGCTTTCACACCTCCCCCTTGCTCGTCTGTTACTGTGTCCAAGGACGAGCTTTTCCAGCAAGTTCTGCAGCAGCAAAGAAGGCTGCATGACCTAGAGGTCCATCTGAAAGCAATGGAGCAGGAGATGCTTGTCTGGGAACCAATGACTGCTTCTGACTATGAGCTACCAGAGACAAAGCTAGAGGCAAAACTGGAGCAAAAGCTACGCACAGAGGAAGATCAGGAACTTGCCTTGAACCACAAGCTGAGGAAACTGCACCAAATGCTGGACAGCTACGATACCAGCCTGCAGGACCTCACAGCCCACACTGGACATCTGGAGAAGGAGATCGAGCTGGAGAACATCAGACGTCAGTCCTTCGTAGCACTGTCAAATTTGGAGGAGTCATTGGGGTCTGTTAAGGTGGAGCTAAAGAGCGAGCAGAAGCATGGAGAGGAGCTGGAGTCTTCTCTTGCAGAGCTTGAAACAGTGCTTGGGAGCACAGAGGCTCTGCTGCAGGTAAGCAGCTAATTCACAAAAAGGGCTGCATACCTCTCATGTGACTCTTCAGAAGAGAAACTGCATGGCCACATGGCAGTACTCTGTAAATTCATTGCATACATACTTTAAATGTTTCACTTAAAAATCTTCTATACATAAAAATACATACTGTGTTTAGGAAGGTGTAGTACAGTGCTGTTTCAGACCTCTGGGACCAGGGTTTGAGTCTCCACCCTGATTCCACATATATATGGAGCTTGCATGTTCTCCCTGTGTTGTCATAGGGTTTCCTCAGAATTTTCTGGTTTCCCTCCACAATCTAAAAACTAAAATTACTGTAGTTGCCAAATGGTGTGTGTGCCCTGTTATGAATTGGTTCCCCATCCTACATCATTCCCTGCCTTGTGATGGAAGCTTCTGAGAGAGGCTCTGGATCCCCACAATCCTGAATAGGATCAGTGGCTATAGAAAATGGATGGATGGATGGATGGATGGATGGATTTAGGGGTGGTACAGTAGCATAGCTGGGGGCACAATTGCCTCAAATCCCCAGAGAGAGTTTTAATCCCATCTCATGTGCATGTATGTGTGTATGTGTGTGTAGGAGTGGCAAGGGTAGGGGGGGAGTTACAGTATGTATATATTATATTGTGGGAACCAAATGTCCTCACAATGTGATAAAACCTGTTATTTTGAACTTGTGGGGACATTTTCTTGGTCCCCAGAAGGAGAAAATCTGTGTCTGCAATCAAAAAACTAAAAACGTCAAAAGTGTTGCATTTTGTTTGGCTACTTATCGTTAAGGGTTAGAGCTGGGTAGGGGTTAAGTGTCAGGATTAGGTTTATGCCCAAAGAAATGAATGGACAGTCCCCACAAAGATCTAAGAACAGAATTTGTGAGTGTGTGTGTGTGTGTGTGCGCATTCATGTTCTCTCTCTCTGTTCCACAAGTTCCCTACAGATAGTCATTTCTAAGAAGTTAGGTAAGCTGGTTTTTCTAAATGAGCTCACAGTGTGTGATTTTGTTTATACCCTTTCATGGACAGGCATCTCATTCATGATGTTTGCCTGCCTTGTGCCCTGTACTGCTTAGGCTAGGCTATAGGCCCCTCAGCAAACCTGTACTGGATTAGTAGCTGGGTGACGCATGGATGTATATTTTTCTGTACTGGTCAGTACTCCTATGATGGGCTGGCCCCCCATCCTGGGTTGTTACCCACCCTGTGCCCTTCCGGGATAGGCTCCGGACTCCCCGCGAATCAGAAGGATAAGCGGTTTGGAAAATGGATGGATGGATGGTCAGTACTCTGTAAAAAATGCACATATATTACTTTCATAATATATGCAATCCCCATATTCAAGATGTATTATAAACATCAATAATTTTTGCCTTTCTTTCTTTTAAACTGGTTAACCGATTTATGAAAATTGGGTTATTCTTCTAAAGAGTATATCAGGACTGAACAGTTGCATTTTCACAAACAGAATTCAAGAAGAATATATAAGATCAGAAAAAAATATACATGCTTATTAGAATCCCCCCCCCACCCCAAAAAAAAAAAAGAAGCTGCAGTCATCATTGTGGGTGTACTTTCCTGCTATGCTTCTTATATCCATGGCATTCAAAACTGAATATACAATACAAAATGCACAACAAGCCTTAAATTAGCATATTCTCAGACTTTGAGCAGATGATCAAATTTAAAGATGGCATTGCACAGTAAGAGAGTGAGTTTCACTTACTGTTGATGCATTCAATGTATTTGGCACTGGCCATTTCCAGCATCACATCTGCTCAGTATAGCTGAGACATAGTAAAACTATAGAGCAGAGAAACCATAAATGTAATGTAAATCTGGTAAGTGGAAGAGTACAGCATACTATGATTAGTGAATAATCTTACTTCTAGTTATCACATCACAGTGTAGAGCTAAAACACACTGAGGGAAATTGACCAGATGAGGCTAAGTCATATACAGTATAGGCACTGAGACACACTGCACTTCTTATTATTCATAAAGATTTGTATTTTGTGATTAATTTTGTGCGTATTTATGTGTCTTCCTATCTATTTAATTTATGCTGTTATGTAAATCTAGGTTTTTAGCTAAATCAGCACCTTCAAAAATTGGCAGCTGACTGCCAATCATCTTCAAGAAAGTTATTCTGACCCCCCCCCCAAAATAAATAAATAAATAAAAAATTCTGAGTAGGTGCTGCGCATCGTTCAAATTTTTTCGATACTAGTATCGAATGATACGTTGATTTCGATATCGGTCCCTGAACAATACTTTTTTTCTATACCTATATGTTTTGAAATCAATTTCAACGACAACAAGAATACATTAAACATCACATCACTAATCTTTTATTTACTGTACAGTAATTGCATGGTTGGTTACTGGCGGATCGGTCGA
This sequence comes from Mormyrus proboscirostris, assembly GCA_026779585.1. Lineage (NCBI taxonomy): Eukaryota > Metazoa > Chordata > Actinopteri > Osteoglossiformes > Mormyridae > Mormyrus > Mormyrus proboscirostris. The sequence goes on from JAODKF010000009.1 coordinate 25,818,126, forward strand.
TATCGATCATAATCGGACATGGCTTTTATTAATATTTTTATATTCCAAGTTTAATCAAAAATTGGGGCGCAGCGTGTCTCGTGGTCAATGACACTTCAAAGCCCTGTCTACCACATTCATCAGATCTTGCTCTGCCACTCCCATGTCTCCACTCCGTATGTGTGCGCATCCATGTAATGACGTGCTTGCAGAAAAATAATTTTATGATTAGCTGGTAGGTGGCTATTAGCTCTGTATAAACTTGAGTTCAGCTGTGAACTCAGCGAAGAACTCCACTCCGTATGCCTGCGCCTCGTCCATTCTATATAACGGGAAACCTTGGAGGGCGTTATTCCTTAATCTCAACACAAGGTGTGTCGCGTGAGCGTGTGAACTGGTTGAAATGTGTCTCACAGTCAATTTGTGACACTTGAGAGCCCTTATTTTATTTATACCACCCGCGACATGTTTATAATTCATAGATAAATCTGTCCAGCAGATTGAGCTTCAATTTTTCACAAAATAGAAAAACGACGTAACGTTATTGCGCTAATACGTTTTAGCGACGTTAGATCTTTACACAAGTATCCTGCATGCTTATTAGATCACAGACACTTAAATTTACTGTTCAGGTATAGGAATTTGGCAGAAAGTAAAGTTTTTGATCCTCAATAGGATTGGAGCATTTCGGTCGGTACCACAAAAGTACCTGAATTCGGTACCCAGCCCTAATTCAAAGACACATAATGAGGATTTTTCTTTGTTTATTATCTGTTGTTTATATTGTACATTTTGAAACAAGAAAGATATAAAATGCAGGAGGAAAACGCAAAATGTTGTATTTTTAACACCAAAATTCAGTGTGTTGTTGGTAACCACTGCCCCCATGTGACCGAATTGTAAATGCATTCAGGAACAGATAACTGGGTGAACAAAATATTGCGGGTAATACTGAGCCACCAAATTCTTTTCTCATAATGTTTTGTCCAAAATCTTGAAGAATTGTATGTCACTCAGTCTTAGGGTATCATTTCAGGGATGACAGTTTGCGATACATTACGTTTTACAATTTACTTTGAAACTGAAAGGCTCCTGTACTTGGCTAAAAAAGTTCTGTTCCAATTGTGCTTTGACTGGTTTGTTTCCTTGACTGAAAGACTCATTCAGTTCTTTCACATTAACATTAATGACACATGCTTGATTATATCAGATGGACCAATCAGCACTGAGCAAGAGCTTCAGCACTGAGCAAGAGCTCAGTGCTGAAGTGAAATCGAGGTCCGGTTAATTGAAATAGTAGTTTATAAATCCATGTTGTAGCTCAGAGTGTCTTCCCTGACATGGATCATCGGGTCACCCTAACTAGACTGCTATAGAGGTAGAGCCTCCTGTAGTAGCAGACCAAAAAATCCAACTCCCCCCCCCCAGGCTAAGACAGAAGAAATGGACAAGCTGAACAAGGAGCTGCGACAGTGCAACCTGCAGCAGTTCATCCAGCAGACGGGAACCCACATTCACTCAGACCTAGAACATCTGGAGAAAATTGAAAAGATGCATCTCCTCCCTAAAGGATCCTACAATGGTATGCTTAAATGCTTATCTGAAATGGCCAAGGGTGGGTGCTTGAATGAGAACAGGTGAATATTAGCATATAGATGCCTACACTATATTTTAACTGTTATACCCAACCTTTCAAATCACAAGGCTCAGCTGGGGGGGATTCCCCTCAGTAATTGGGTCTCTGTGGTGGCCTCTTCCATGTACCTAGATCCACGGACCACTAGACTCCAGTGTTTGTGAAACCCAGCTATAGTGAGCACCGGAGTATACATGAAATGCAACTATTGATTACACTTTCTTAAAATCCCACATATGATCATTTCTTTGATATATTACAATAATGGTAATTCACAGAAACTCAAGCTTTGTGTTATTAATTTTATTAATTTAATTTTCGTTGTACTAATGGAAAAAATAATGTTTTGTTCGAACTGTTCAGCTTGTTTCTCATCCAGCTCAAACCCCCCCCAGACCATATTACATAAAAAGTGATGCCCTTTTTATTGCCCTTTGTGTGTCTAACAGGTTCTGGCTCATGTCATGCAGCACTGCCCCCCCAATCTACGGCCAAGAGGCTTCTGGGTCACCCGCGGTACCTGCTAGATCCTCTGATTTCTAGCCTCAACCCTGAAGGCGTGTTTGTGTGAAATCCCCCTGACCCAGTAAGGCGCCCAAGCTGAGCTCTGCTTCCCCAAGCCATTTTGCCAAATGTTTCCCGAACCTCTAACATTGACACCCCACGTGACTTTGCGTGAAATGACTCCAGCGTCTTTATCAGCTCACCCACCCCAGGACTCTCACTTCCCTCTACACATGGGTATGTCTTATCTTGTGTATTAGCCCATTTGCTAGTATTCTCTTTTATGTACCTCAAATATGTTTGGGAAATGGCATCTGATGACAACTGTGCTAATAAATGCAACTGGTCTGCTATAAGCTCATCGTCAGACTCATTTCCTGGCCCTTGATGCAACCTACTAGAAGATGTATCAAATATGGCTACCAAAAGACAATCAAAGGAACCACATCTGCATAATAGTATCATAATTGTGAGAATGGTCTTGCAATATTTAAAGTTTTGAATATTTATAAATGATTAACAGAACTGTTTAAATTATTTTGTTGTTTGCAAAATTTGAGAATGGCTCACATTCCTGAAGCTGAGTACACACAAAGCAATACAAACATGCATTCCATCTCTCTTTATGCTTCAACCAGTTAGGAGAAGCACTGCAAAAGGAAGCCATTGTGGATGTAAAGAGGAACCCCATTTGTACCTTGTCCAATGCATGTGTACTTTGTCTACTAAGATGACAGCTATTTTAATTACTGATTGTACAAAAAAACAAGTATATATTGCAAACTCATATAAACAGTACATTCAGTGAATTACTACAATTACTAGGTGTGATTACATGTGATTTTATTTGAAAAATATTTTACAGATTTTTTTTCAATACTGTAAACCATCCATCCATCCATCTATCCATCCACCCATTTTATCATGCTTATCCTAGTCAGAGATACAGGGGACCATAAGTCTATCCCAGGCAGCACAGGGCAGTAGACCCTGGTACACCCTGAATGTGATGGCAGTCTCTCGCACTTTATGGGCTGTGTAAACAGTGAGATGGGTGATAAAAAACCTGTAAAATCTAATGACATCACAAAGTTGGGATCGCTGTAAAACTTATCTACTAAGGGGTGGGGGTGACAATATAGTATGCATTTGGTGCTAATGGAATTTTCATCTAGTTTCAGTTGATCTTCTGTAATGATATGATGTTATGGATGTCATCCTTTAGAAAACACAGGGACAGACCGTTTGTTAAGACAAAATAAAAGGGGCAGGGCATTAGATGAGGTATATTGTTTTTATGCACAAGGAAACGATCTACAGTTTTGTAATTATTCTGGGAAGAAAGCTTGCTCTACTCGCTTGTTTTAATTAAATTAAAACTTTCCGGCCCACCCATGATTTTTGGATGAAGGCTGCAGATGACACTTCAGAGATAAATACAATATAAGCTTTATGCTAAGATGTTGGTCCAGCTCCAGGGGTGGATCCTGGTAACCCTAGTCTGGGTGGGGTATGCTGGTTTCTATTGGTACCTTAAGTAATTTTTGTACATTTTGCTCATGTATAACTGAAATTAGAGTTATTTAGTCTGTATACTTGACACAAAGTCAAAGTTATTTAGAGAGGGTGGTGGCCCCAGCTGAGGATGCACCTTGTCACAATCTGCTTGGCAGAACATGTAGCATATCATGTCCTACCCACCATATCCGCTTGACCCTCCTGTCTCCTACCTGGCATGGTTCTAACTAGCTACGGCTGGTGCACGTTTGTCTTACTGCTCCTTCCTACTATAGTGTTAATCACTTTCAGTTGCCTATTGTTTGCTCCCTCGTTGATTGTGTATTTTAGTGCCTCTCAGGCCTATGTTCTCCAGATCTATCATTAATGTTTTTACCTAGTATCGCTCATGGTTTGCCTTCCTTCATGGCCCCTGTGAGGGAGCAGCAAGCAGACTCAGGGGCACAAAATTTGTTACTAACCAAAAACTTTACTGAAAATCCCCAAATCATCAAAATACGAAAAGATATTCAACACAGGAGAATCCTGGACCCAATAAAATGAAGTCAACCAACAGAATGAAACCAAAATTAAAGCATAACATAACCCAACCTACACTGAACATACCTGACCTCCCTCAAATAACACACTGGGGAAACATATATACTGGGTGATCAGTCCAGCAACACACATAAAGAGGGGAACACTACCATAACATTTACACCTACGTACCAATCACTCCATAAACCCCATAACATATTTAGCCCATCACATTCTACAAACAATTTTATAAAGAAAAACTAAATCAAAAAATGTTAACAAAAATATAACAAACAACTATGCCAAACCCAACTCCCCATCCCCCTACAGTGGGCACCTATTGGTACTGCCGATGGGAATTTAAAGGGAACCATGACAATTTCAGCTGTTTGTCCGTCAGACCAAAAAATATATGCACCACTTCCAGTTGTTTCACTCCAGGTAACTGCAACCTTGTGTGGCCTTGTGTAACCCTGAATCAGGAAAGACCATCTCATCAACCTGTTTTTTTTTTTTTTTACACATGCAACATAGAAAGACAGAATGGTTATAATCAGTATAGACAGCAATTAGTTACTATTACTATTTCAAGCAATTGGTAGACCCAATGAATGCTTCAAAATACTGCAGAGTCCACAAAAAGCCTGGTGCTTCCTTCTCAATAAAGAAATATTTTTTTCTCCAGGTGGGTGAGCAGAAGATTGAAAGGAGTCTTCATTGCATCCTCTGTGGAACTGTGGGAACGGTACTGACACTGATCTAGAGAGGCAAGAATACAGTTCCTGTTGTGCTGAAGGACCAGCTGCTCAAAACACTTCATTATGATAGAGGTTAGAAGTAGTGGTCGATAATCGTTTAGGCACATTGCTGTTGATCTCTTGGGAACTGGGACAACTGTGTTTACTTTAAAGCAGGTGGAGACTTTTTTCCTGGACAAGTGATATATTGAAGATATCTGTGAAGACCTCTGTTAATTGGTCAGCACAGGCTTGCAGAATTCAGCCAGGGATTTTGTCAGGTCTGGGGCCTTTCTGTGGGTAGGTCCTCCACAGCGTATTCCTTACCTTGTATGTTGATTGTGGTGTGGTACAGTTCTTGCTTGTTTTGTAGTTGGTTATAGTTTGAATTGTGTGCCATATATCCTTGGGGTTGCTGCTGGTGCTAAGGCTGTTTTGCTCCTTTGATGCCTTCTTTCAGTCTGTTCATAGAAGTACAATATGACTCCTTGTCACCTGATCAGAATGCAGCACTCTTTGCTTTTGAGAAGGGCTGCACCTCCCCATTTGTCCATTGACTTTTGCTATGGTATGCTTTGATTGTTTTTTGTGTGGCTATATCATCCCCACATTTACTGATATAAGCATTTTCTGCCGTTTTGTAGTACTCAGTGTTTATTTGGCCATCTGTGGGGAGAGCCTCCTTAAATATGCCCCAATCTAGTAGTGTGAAATGGTCTGATTGTATAAAATGGGGGCAGTGTACAGCTCTATAGATATCTTTGATTTTAGTATATGTTGTCATTTCCTAGTTTAGGGTCAGGCTGTAACACAAAGGAGAAGGACAATATATGGCATAACAATATTTTTTTTTTTTTTTTGCTTTATTTAATGCAGATTTTTTTGTATTGATGTACTGCAACAATATATATTGTGTTTGTAAGGTGTCCTTGAGTGCCTTGAAAGGCGTCTTTAAATAAAATGTATTATTATTATTATTATTTTTATTCATGTAAGCATTTATTGGTACATTTATTGATCGTGGGTTCCTTGGGTCCACTGGTTAGACTTTGTGTCGAACAAACGAGGAACATTACCTGCACTGTGAGGGAGGTCATCAGCTAGAATCCTAAAGTGTTTTGTTGTGTGGTGGATATGGCAATGCAATTTACTAATGCATGCTTCCTAACCTGATCTATTCTAGGTGTGATGTGATAAAAATTGTGAGCCAATAAAATGCAATTTGGTTGTAAGGCCATTTGTTTTCTGATGGATTTGTTTAGTGCCTGCAACCCAACCCAAGGGATCCCCAACCATGTCACTCCCTCCACAGCAGTTACATCTTCCAGGGAATTCCCACCTACAAACCCTGCCCATTCAGGGAAGACCTGTGCAGTTCACAATCACCAGTGATTCCAATTTGTGACAACATTCCTTACCAGCTGTTGCTTGTGTTCCATTCACATGCATACCATACCTGAGTCTGAATAATCGTGCTCTGGCCCACATCTCCAAGGGAGTTGGAAACAGGAGGAGCGAGGACTGAGGCACAAGGCTGTGGATGGGACAGTGGCAATGGGAAGATCAGGATTATGCAGCTTTCTAACATCTCAATACAGCAAGGTCCAGGGCAAGGAGAGGCGACTGCTTGTCCAGGAAGAGGTGAAACCAGCATTGGACAAGTAAAGAACCAGTTGGATGAGAGGTATGAGGCAGCAGAAAGAATGGATGAGATGGGAGAATGCAATGGAATGAAGGCTCACTTGGACAGACATCTGAAAAATACACGTGAATGGGTTTGCAAAACTCCAGGTCTCTGGCCTGAACCAAACTTGGGGCCCATGCTGATCTCAGTACAGCTGATATGTGAGGGATGCAAATCCTGGTGTAAGAGAAGTCCTGGTGGAGCCTTGAGATCATTTGAGTTCATTCAAGAGAGATGCGACTTTACAATATTACTACCCATATAAAGAGTTTATGAATGGTTTATAATCCATCCATCCATCCATCCATCCATTATCTCCCGCTTATCCGAGGTCGGGTCGCGGGGGCAGCAGTCTCAGGAGGG
>JAODKF010000009.1:25857006-25877863 GCA_026779585.1 Mormyrus proboscirostris
TACTTGAATACTTTACGAGCCTATTCAAGGCAGGTGTGAGGTGAAACCAACCTGGAGGATAAATTGTGCGCACAAACCAACTTCCCTCAGATTGACAAAGTTCTGTGGATGCAAAATGAAACATATCTACCTTAAAGAAGGAAGTCCAGTTGCCATGACTCAACTTTTAGACATTTCACACAGATGCAATTGAAAGTATTTTATGGAGATCAAAGAATAATTATTAGGTCTCTGCTTTTTGCGGATGATGTGGTTCTGTTGGCTGCATCGGACCGTGACCTTCGGCTCTCGCTGGGACAGTTCACACCCGAGTGTGAAGTGGCTGGAATGAGAATCAGCACCTCCAAATCTGAGACCATAGTCCTCAGCCGGAAAAGGGTAGAATGCTCTCTCCAGGTCAGGGATGGGGTCCTCCCCCAAGTGGAGGAGTTTAAGTATCTCAGGGTCTTGTTCACGAGTGAGGGAATGATGGAGCGGGAGATCAACAGGCGGATCGGTGCGGCGTCAGCAGTGATGCAGGCGCTGCATCGGTCTGTCATGGTGAAGAAAGAGCTGAGCCAAAAGGCAAAGCTCTCGATTTACCAGTCAATCTACATTCCTACCATCACCTATGGTCACGAGCTGTGGGTAGTGACCGAAAAAACGAGATTGCGAGTGCAAGCAGCCGAAATGAGTTTCCTCCGCAGGATGGCTGGGCTTTCCCTTAGAGATAGGGTGAGGAGCTCGGTCATTCATGCTTAAACAATGTATTAAGATGCACAGTTATCAAATTATTAAATGCTGCTGTCTAGCAAGTTAGGTTGTTTTTTCCTTATACCTTCACGTAATACTTAATACACTCTTAACATATTGCTCATTGACAACGATCTAAAAGTGGCCACTGATGTGAAGTGAATCATTGCTTTGCAGCAAATTTGCCTCTTAGCTTTAGTTTTTTTCCTCTGAGGAAAAACCAGTTCCAATAAAAACTAGCCTATTGTGCTTTCTGCAAACTGGAGCTGTGTTTTAACTAGTCTCTCTTCATCGTACGGGTCAGGTATGGCTCATTATCTGTATGCCAATGGAAAAGCGCAATAAATTACACTATATGAGATGCAACTATTGTGGCCTGTTAATGCAACAGTTATCACTGTATTGTCTAATTTCTGGTTTGTTTGATACAGCTGCTGGGATTTTTCTGGTGATGTCAATGGCTGAATAGTAATTATAGTAATTATAGCTATTTGATTATTTTTCGTTTTCACTGTTTTAAAGCAAACAGCTAAATGGCAGTAAGGGAAGTGGTCTCTGTTACCCTTGACTACTATGCAAGTCACAAAAAGTTTTAGGTGCAGTTTCTGGCAATAAGCACTGAATAACACTTCTGGTATTGTGTAAGGACGGTTATGGCACTATATGGAACATTGCTATCAGTAACCTTGAGAACAACATAGTTCAAATCAAAGATATGGTTTTAGAATAAAAAAATGGAAGTGGACATTGTAGTTATCGTGCTGATGTGGGTATACTTGGTTTCTGCTAGAACAAGTGTACAATGTCTCCAGGCTAGTAACATAGATATCAACATACCTGTTAAACATGTTCCTGAGTCTTCCAGGAACACGATAAAATCTTCATGACACATTAGAGGGTTTAATGTTTTTAGTGCACTCAATAAAACAATATACTGTACAAACAATTGTTTTGCTGTTTAACTTAAATGAGAAAAACCATAAACTCATGAGGCAGACTATTGCTTCTGGACACTCCCTTGGAACATACATCCATCACTGTATCTGCTTAATTCCAAGTGGTGTTGTGGGGGGGCTGGACCCTATCCTGGGAACAATGGATGCAGGTAGGAACCAACTCTAGGCAGCTGCCAACACACCACAGGGTGCAAACACTCTACTATGGGGGCAACTTAGATTTGCCAGTTACCCTACCATGCACACTTTTGGACTGTGGTAGGAAACCGGAGGCCCTGGCGGAAACCCACACAAACATGGGGAAAGCACACAGAAAGGTCCTACACCCACCCCAGGGACTGAACCCAGGACCTTCTTGCTGTGAGGCAGCAGCACTAACCACCCCACCACCCCCTTGAAACATATACAGCAAAAAGTCTTTATACTTTATACTTTTAATTAGGTGATTCGAGAACATTTTCCCTTGACCTTGGCTATGCCCCAAAATATCTGTGCCCACTGACATTTTACCTTAGCTATAAAGCAATAAAGTGATACCTGATACTGCTTAAATAAAATATAAAAATTCATGACATAAGCTGGAGCAACAGGCATAGGAAATTACAAAATGTATTTTGCTTTATGTATGATGGACTTTTAAGCAAAGTGTTCAAATTTTACCTGTTCAAAGAGGACTAGTTGAAGATGGGGAAAGATGTAAGAAAGTGGAGTTTTAGAAACAAAGGTCCACTTCACGCATTAACTATGCCATATAGAACCACTAAAAACTGACTTACTTTTTTTCTTAATGGGCCAACCTCCAAAGCCTCATCTTTCCCCCTCTCCATTCATGCAGTAATTAGCCACAGAAAAAAAGTCAACCAGGCACATTCTGACCCTTTCGGGGAGCCAGGAAATGAGTATGGATGAAATGGAAAACCTTGCAAACATATTTCTAACCTTGTAAAGAGGAATAAACAGATACATTTATAGTAGGTGAATGTAAATAGGTTACAGGCTACATTATATTTACCAGACCCTTTTGTACAAAGAGACACTGAGTTGAGTGGACAGAAGAAAAGCTAGTGGACAGAAAGGAGAGTCAGCCAGCAAGAAGCAGCCTAGGAGCATTTGGGGTCTTGCTCCTAGGATTCAAATCCACAACCTTCCAGACATAGCCACAGTTCCCTAATTGACTGAGTTGTATACCAGCCCAACTGACATCATTTTAGATTGGAAAGTTTTTAGGACATTCGTACATTATAGGTATATGTAGCATTCACTCATTTGGAGGAGGGTGATGCCTGTTGCTGTTAAAGACATAAATAATGAAGTAAGGAAATTACCTCTTTATTAACAGTGTGGGTACAAGCTTCTCACCAGCTCCATCAAATTACAGTGCTCTGAGTTATTATTCAATTTTCCAGTGACATTTTGATTGATGGGGCAACAAGTTCCCAGAGGTATTCATCAGACAGCTTCAGTGCTTCCCTGTGATGTAGCCTGTTTTATATATACAGTACTCTTATTCTCTCAGTGTGACCTAGACATCATGCAGTCTGGAAACTACCCACACTTCCTTGATTCTAAGCCTCACAAGGACCTGTGGGGTAATCACCATTCTGCAGTCCCATTGATCCTTGGCTGGCCATATTGTGCCTCTGCTGGATATCTAAGGGACAAAGAGCACTCACAGCATTGTCTCACGTGCCAAATGAATGTCTTTCCTCTTGCAGTGAGCCAAATACATAGCTGTACCGAATAATGCACTGCGGTAAATTCCTACAGTCTGCTTCCTTATTACAAGTAAGATCATTAATAATTCTTGGAAACAAAACATTATGCTGAAAACAAACAATTTACCGTATGTTTTGATAACCGAACAATTAACTACAGCTAACTAAGCTTGAAAGTTATTTGGTAAAACTTTACTTGAAGCCACCATTTATAATGAATGGTAAAAATATTCAGTAAAAGCATTAAAAAAGCATTACAGCATCTTTTATTGCGAGTCATAAGGCATTATAGTGTTGGTTGCAATACTTCATAAGCTCCAATGAAGCGCTTATCTATAATGCATCACAGATACGTATAAAATGCATTATAATGGTTGGAATAACAATTGAAGATGCTTTGTACTGTATTATGAAGGTATCTATGGTGCTTTATGGGTGAAAGCTTCATAAAGCATTCATAATGCATAGTAAACATGACTATAAGAATGCCTTTTAATAAGTATTTTATTATAATGATCTATGAAAGCATCATATAAATATGCTCATATATTGTTATAGACAGGACATTCATAGAAAGTGTTACCAGTTATTTATTGACAACTGAGTACAATACACATATACAATCTTCACAGTCAAGTCATGCACAAAAATGTTTGTTCACAGTAAAACAGTTTGGACAGGGTACACCAGAGAGGTATTGAACCAATGTAAATTCAACCTCAATTTTAATGACTCAAGTATAATCCCATCCCCCACTTTATTTCATTATAAGGCTAACTGTTGTCTGAACTAATCTCTCTATTCAACTGGAGGGTTATTCAAACCCAAAGCACCTTTAGACCTCTGTAGAATCCAATTAAACACCCCAGGGCCACTACACCTGGCTTCTTGAACATTATGACATTTTGGGTTATGACAAGTTATACACAGTAGAAAGCAATATTATTTTTTATTATATTTCTTAAATCTTTTTTTAAAGATTTCACTGGTTTTTCAAGTAATTTGATTGTGAACATTTTAAGATGCCATCGAAGGTAAAAAAAAATAAACAATGCTTCATGTAATTTCAGTGAATGTGCTTTTTTGTTCTTTTAACATCTCAGTGGTATGGAAGATAAATGCTTTCTATTATAATTTCTCCAAAATTTAGCTGCCTTATCATTTAAACATTATATTGAAAACTAAGGTAAGACTTGGAACACACTCCTGAACAAACTGCCTACCCCCCTACTCCCCCCCCACCCCACCCGTGAACTGTGACCTCGTTTATGCACTTTGCACTTTACACATCTATACGTCTATATGCTGCTTTAGTGCTATATACACAAAACACACCAATGATACAGGTACTATATACTATATTGAAATGCTGCTGACCATATGCACACAAAATGAATACATAATTACACTGCATTGTGCTTATATTTGTCCTCCACACTGGTTGCTGATTCAACATTTGCACAACTCCTGAATGTTAAAATATCCTCAGTCCTTAATTGCAAGTTTTTCTTAAATTCTTGTTTAGAGCCTTTATCACAATTATTTACGTTTCTTTGTTTTGCATGTACTTTTATTGTTGCAAACCATATAAATTGGAGCCATGTCATCTCATACATATATACATGTACATAGTTGAGATGACAATAAAGTTTACTTTGACTATGAATGATACAATATGATGTTACTTATACAACCATGGTAGAAGTAGTATAGTATAGCATATTGTTTCCTGATACTAGCAATTCAATATAGAAATAACGAATGCCTAGCTACAATGATGTTTCTAAGGGGTTTTAGAGGTATTTACAGGTGAATTCTAATGAAATTCTAATATGAATGCTAACATAACATCGTAATTCTCACAGATGTGCTAGTAGAATTCTAATATTTTAATGAAATGATTTGTATGTGCTTCTTTGAGCCTTTATATTGACCCTGGATGCCAGAGGACATCAACATAAGTCTTCTAAATTACAATCTTAACATCACTGGGGTTTTAAGGTGAAGTTGTGAAAAAGAAGAATAACCTTATAGAATCTGTTCCTTCCATTTAAATTGCAAACTGCAAGACTAACAAATTCAAACCTCTAGTAAACTCTATGCCACCTGATTTGAATTGAACATGCCACTGTCGTTGTGCTTATATTTGTCCTCCACAGCTGGGCACAATCGGAGAAGCACACATGGATGATGAGGGGCGTGGCACACACAAGGACTGGACGCGCAGGTAATGACAGAACCCCCCCCCCCCCCAAGGCACACACTCTGGACATGCCCCTAGGGGAGAGGTGGACAGGACGAGACCAAGGAGAACAGGACCTGAAAAACAAAAGTCAGAACATCAATGGGGAACTGGGAACAGAACAGAAACACAAAACAAAAACAGGGGCAGCAGCCACGACAGAACCTGACATAGGACAAGGAACATGGACAAACAAACCAGAAAGAGTGACACAGAGGGAACACCGACAGGTGGAACAAAAGGGCTGGGAGTGAACGCGGGAGGCACAGAGGGACAAGGAACAGAAACAGGAGGGACAAAGGGACGAGGAGCAGACAAGGGAGGCCAGACAGGATAGGTCAAGGGACAAAGGGGAGCCCGAGAGAACCCAAGCGGGCGAGGGAAGGCAGCCAGAGGGGCTGCAGGCGACAGGAGGCAGGAGCAGGAGGGGACCATAAAGAGGGCAAGGAGACAGACAGAGGGATCGACAGAGGAGATGAGGAGGGAGCAGGAGGGGACACTGGTGCAGGCAGGCAGGAGGGGGAAGCCGCAGAAGGCGACGGCGCCGTCCGACTCCCAGCAGAAGCAGGGGGACCCGGAGGCATCCGATGAGGCGCAGGCGGGCGACGAGGCACCGGAGAGGGACCCGGAGGCGACAGTCGAGCCGGAGCCGCAGGACCCACAGGCAGCCACTGAGCCACAGCCAAGGGATGAACGGGCAAGCCAGGGGGCAGGGCGGGTGGGACCCGACCCCTGCGGAGGTGTCCCCTGCCCTTTCAGGACACCATGCTGGGGCGAAGGTGGAGAAGTCCTTCCTCCACCCGAGTCTCTGGGGCCCTGTAAGTAGATCCCTGAGGGGTCCCATTCGAGCTCCTCCTCTCCTTCCACCAAAGGAGGTAGAGCAATGGTGACATAGTCCGGGACCTCCTCGGGGACAGGGATCTCCGGTGTAGGCGGAGCTAGAGCCTCGGGCGAAGCAGATATGGGCGGAGTAGGAGGCGGAGGCCTAGGAGCCTCAGGCAGAGCAGGAGGCGGCGCTGGGGCAGTGGACGCAGCTGCTGGCGGTGCTTGGGCAGGCAGGGCAGGTGGAGCCGGTGAGACAGGCAGGACAGGTGGAGCCGGCGAGACAGGCAGGACCGCCTCAGGCGAAGCAGGAGCCTTGGAGGGCAGCTCCGGGACAGCGGCATAGCTGCAGGAGGGGCCGGGACCTTGGGTGAGGCAGGAGCCTCAGAGGGCGGTACAGCTGGGAGCAGAGCAGGAAACTCGGGCGCCGCAGCGACTACCAACTTTTGGCCAGCAGGGGGCGCCACAGCGACCGCCAACTCTGAGCCAGCAGGGGAAGCCACAGCCTCGCTGGGTGGCACGGCAGGGAGTTCAGGCAGTGTAGCAGGGGGCACTATAGCGACCGCCGACTCAGGTGCTGGGACAGGCAGGACAGGAACGTCGGGCTCCGGCCATCGTTCACTAAAAAGAGTCAGCTCAAAGAACCATCTCGTTCGCGAATGACACATCACTAGTAATGAGGTGTGAACTCTCATGTCAGTGGACTCTTTGCACGTCAGCTTCCGCATTCATGGAAATGCAGCTTGCATTTCCGGACTGTGAAAAATGGCTTTGGTTTATACATGCTGTTTACAGGACTTGCCCAAACGTATGATCAACGACGTACAACGCTTTTGTAAATCTTTCTCCAACGAGTAAATTAGAGAAGGGCTTTAAGATGTTTGCCTTGTCTTACATCCATGGATACTAAGGGGAGTCTTATTCGTTCAACTTTGTGGCTGGCGTTAGCTATAGCTTAGGCTAATAGATGTTACTCCCGGACAGTGATAGTGTATGCATGTGGCAATGAAGTAACTATGAACATCCCCAGTCATTCTAGCAGAGAATGTTTGTCTTAGTATGTTCTATATGTGCTTAAGTACACATTGCGTTAATCTGTGTATGTTATTCTTATTGTCAAACAGAAACACGGGAACAGGAGAGGTTACTGCTTCAGCTCCATGAAGCACGACATATAGTGTAAAAGTATGGCAGCACTGGTAATTTGTCAGAGTTCTAATTAAAGCTGTTCAATATTCAAATGTGTGTTACATAGACTCATCAAAGCTTATGATAAACCGCCATAAAACGAGCCACGGAGATGCTGCAGCGAACGCTTTCAGACAATGTTGTGAAAATACGCCGTCTAAATAAAACTGAATATTTAAGTACAGCATTATACTGTATTATGTAGCGTATTTTAATTATACACAGTTCAGTCATTTAATTTATAGAGTGCTGTAATTTGAAAAGCATTTGAAACGGTTGTACTATACTGTATTTTGCAATCAAAATTAGTGACGCTGTCCTTTTTATTACCTATTATTCATGTAGGAAATATACACTTGTCAGTTAGACTGAGACATGTAGAAGAAAAAATTGGTTATGATGATCATCCGATTATAATTATCAATTTCGCCCAGGCAAACATGTTCACTATAAGCGGTAATGCAAAATGTGGCAATAAATTATATAAATATGTGGGATTTGCCAAATTTCACAGAGGTCTGCGTGGAAACACAATTTTGAGTATAACAAAGAGCACTAGCTATGGATATTTTGTATTAGTTTTCTTTTATGTAAATAAAATGTAAAAATCACTTTTCGGGTTCTATCACACAAAAGACCCCAAAATTGTATTTGTTGGTTGTGTGTCTACCTCTGCCCGCCAACATAGTCTCAGTAGATATTCTCTATTTTGAGGATTTTCCTTATCTTGGCTTGCCAGTAGTGTTCCATAAAAAAGGCATTGGTCTTCATTTTGTATTCATAAATTGTTGTTATTTGACTGTGATTTCTTCAGGTCACTTGATTTTCTACTTACTTTGTTTGTCTCCCTATTATTGGATAACTAGACTCAGCATGTATGTTTTGGCAGGTGAATTGTAATGTTGAGGACATTTGGCCCTCGGCATGCCAGCCAGACAAGTTGGATACCACATGGGGAAGACCTACAATCCAAATTGCCTATTTCTCTGCTTCACTTTCTTCACAAGCATGGTCTTTTGAATTAGGATGTTTGGGAAGGTCAAGGGAGGTCAGAATCAGAGCCAAATGTTCTAATGAAATGAAATAATAGGATGTTTTTTGTTGATCCATCAATGACTTCTCTAGAAATGTCACAGAAGGTGAAAGCTTCATCCAACAGTATGTCCCAGGGTTATTTTTCTCTTTTAATTTCCTAGTACTACCCTTTTTTTTAAAAAAAAAAAAAAAGAAAGAAATAGAATAAAAGCTTTTTAATTGTTTCTGGCAATAAATCCAAAATAATTATTCAACATTTATCCCAGTTAGCCAGAAACTAATGAATGAACTTCTTTGCATGCCTTGTAGTAACAGTAACAATTTTTAGCCTCAATACAATTTTAAATGTCAAACAGCCACAGAAAAAGAAAAGAATATGCTGTTATGAGAATATGCCTCATTGTTAATTCAGCACCCAGGCAGCCAGTCAGAGGAGGTAAGAAAATTCGAAGTGTGCTGATAAAGGCAGAGAAGGTTCAACCTCCCTTTCTTTCACTGTCAGTCCATCAACTCAATGCACTTGGGACCCTCCCTCTAAAACCCATCTGGAATACAAAATCAGTATTTAGAACCTAAGCTGATTTCAGAAGTCATTTTTATTTGTGACAGATTTTGGTCGTTTGTATATTATCCAGGTGTGTTTTTACTTAATTGGATTATCCATATTCTTCACTTTTCCTCAGCTTGGCCTATTTAATGACTGCAAAATTCACCTTTTTAAAATACCCTCCCACCAACCTGCCTATTCCTAAGCTAAAAGCGGGATCCCTGCATTACCATTCTTTCAGTATCCCACTAGAGCAATGAGCAGACTAACAGTGCTGCTGGTAGAATAATCAAAGAATTCCTGACATTTCTTGTACTGGATTTACCTGGTATCCATGGGTTCTTAATGAAATCTTTCTAAGCTTACCAGTCATTTCCTGCAGATAAATAAAAGCACCAAAAGAATCTGCTGGTTCTTGCACTTCCATTTCATACAAAAAAATTAGGAACTGAAACCTGGAAGGGACCATAATCTCAGCTGAACATGAAGGAAATATGTAAGACCCTGTCACAGCCAAGACTTGGGTCCCTTTTGTCAAACCAAGAAAGCTCAAAGTGGCGTTTTAAACATGTGAAGTCAACTTAAAACATCTGAACTGCAGTCAATTACCTAACATGACAGTCCAATGCTGAAATGGGACAGAATGCAACGCAGTCTTATGAGAATGCCACATCTTGTGATCCAGGGTACAGAAGGTAGGCGATATGTGTGAGAGGTGAGTAAAACGTCAGACTACATGCTAAGAGGAGATAGTGTATTGTTTCTCTTTAACAGTGGGTTTGACCTAGTGGGGCTCTAGTTCAGTATAGGAGTTAAGCCTCTCTGGGATTATTTCACTCAGGGCAAAGTCTTCTGATCAGCATAATAAAGCAGCCTGCTTTGGAGCCTTTGCCAGTAAGGGGAGTACAAAGAGGCACACAAATGCTAATTAACAATCTGTATCTCACATAAACTCTGTAAACCAGAAGCCCAAAACTTTTTTGTACTTTTAAAAATGGGTAACAGTCTAGCTGTTGTGAGAAACGGGTGCAACTTTAAGCAGCTGGTTTCATGCTCAGGATGACCAGCAAACTATGGCAGTCACACCAATGAATCGGGAGCAATGTAGACTCTTCAGTTCACGTAACCATATGTTTTTCGGCTGGCAGGAGAAACCCAGAGAACCTGCAAGGAAGCCACGCAACAAATGGCAGGCATGCAAGCTCCAAATGTATGAAAAAGGGGCATTCAAATCCCAAGCCTGCAAGAGTGAGGAAACAATGCTGCCTACTGGGCCACCTTGCTGTTCCAGGATTGATGAGCCCTGTTCTAAATAATTACTTAAAGACCTTCACGCAGAGATGTGTCCCACATAAGTAAACTGTAAAAAAATTCCTGTTAAATTTAAATTTTATCCAAAGTTACTTCTGTAAATTTACCTATTTTAAAAAACAATCGTTTAGCTACAACAGAAGCAATCCTGTGACTCAAAACTGAAAATATGTGGATGACCCTTTAAACACCAAGCTACCCTCTGCTCAGACACGTGACACATATTTTTGATCATAAAAGCATATACAATTATAAGACACAAAGTGTAAAACCACACATTCCAAATTCTATTCTTAATATAGTACTGTGCAAAAATCACAGGAAAAAACACACCCCTCCTCCCAGAGAAACTCACACTCAAAACACGTCACATTGACTGAGACATGGGAAGGGAGGACAGCTGGGGCTTTAAGATGACATGTTAGGTGTGACCTTGTCATGTTCCTCTTTCTGTCAAATCAAAATTAAATCAATATTAAAAAAACTTTTTTCCCCAGATATCAGGAGGATATGATAATGACTTTCTCTCATTATATTTTGGGTTTGTTGTATCTAAATTTGTCTCAAGAGTTGTCACTTACTAGGTGAAAGTAAAATTTTTCAATTAATTAATAATTCAACTAAACAACTAAAACCATGTTTTCTGGGAACAAACACTCTTTTAATGTAACTCATACTGCAATGGCTATTTACAGTTGACTTATTTTTCCTATAATTTTTTTATTCTTCTTTTTGCTAATAGTATGTTTAGTAAAGCAATTCATTTTCAATATATCATCCATCAGCCTTAGTTCAGGGAGGGCAGCTTAGAAAATCATCCATAACAGACAATTTAATTTTTATGCCCCTTTCCATTATACTCCTGCAATTGTTTCCTGAGGAGCAGGCCATTAAGGCCACAGTATGAATAAAGGATTTAAGGCTTTGGGAATCAGTGCTTTAAAATATTGTCTGAACTGGGTGACCCCCTCCATTCATAAAAAATGGTCAGCCTTGAATCCTGAGTGCAGATGAGCTGCTTCTTTACTCGCCTAGGACGATATCTCAGAGATTAAGGGGCTGAAGCCTGTGGTTCTTTATCCTTGTTATTATTATCTCCCAGAAAGAGGGCCCCTTTTTTCCAAAGAGGACTTTTTTTTCAGGAGCAAGGCAGAGACATCATAGTCAGAGCTGAGGTTTTGGAGGAAGAGACCCATTGAGCTTTTTGATTCACACTAACCAGCCCTCAGCCTGACTTTTGTATAACAGAGAAGTAATTAGTGTACTGTCATAATTCAGCAACATTGCCAGTGATTCTAAAGGGCAGGAGTTCACAGGATGACCCAGACATGCAGCTGTATTGACCTCCCACAATACAAGAATTTTGTTTGCTGCTGATTTACTGCCCGAGTTTCTTATTCTGCTCTTTGATTCCAGGATGAGATGGTGCAGTGTCATGCCCACCAGGGGTATTTGTGGTCTGCACTTTCAGGTGTGGGTCACTGCCAGTCACCAAGATAGGGCGAGGAATGAGTCCCCTGTAACCTTGTCATAAACCCAAACAGGGTTTAGTTTCACAAGCAAGAGAGAAGCTCAGAACAGCAAGTGTCAGAAATCATTGGAAAAAGATGGGCTTATTTATTTTGTTTCAAAATTAGAGTCTGTTATTAAAAATAGATTGTAAAAATATATTGTAAAAATATTTACGATCTCCTGATCTTGTTGAGAGTGTTTGTATGGTCATTATATATTACATTGTGGGGACCAAATGTCCTCAAGAAGAACTTATTTTGACCTTGTGGGGACATGTTTTTGGCCCTCACAAGGGGACACTCAATCTTATAAAAATCTGTGACTGCAATCTAAAAACTAAAAATGCCAAAGGTCTTTTATTTTGTTTAGTTACTTATGGTTAAGGGGTTAAGTTTGTCATAGTCAGGATTAGGGTTATCCCCAATGTAAAGAAGGTGCATGTGGTACTTACAATATTAGCCAGTCTGCTTCCACACCTTTACCTTAGCTTATAGAAAATTGAGATACTGCTGTTTTTATCTTCTTAAAGAAGATGGTGGCATAGTAATTGATTACTTGACTGAGAAAGCACTTACTCTGCGTGCTTTCGTCTTTTTTCTAACCTACATAGGATTTTACAGAATACCTTATTCAGCAGAATAAAGGTTCATGATTTTGAGAAACGGTAATCAACATTTCCTTCCATTTGCAGGTGCTTATTTTGCATTTTTTGCCTAGTGGCTGAAAATAAAAAGTCGTCATCTTATCAAACAATGTTGAATCATGATGATTTCATGCCTAGCGGCCTCCACTTCTGTCATTCCTCCCAAGAATGAAAGAAGCCTGTAATTAATATTCAAGTAAAATAATACAAACCCATTACACTATAAGTAAATGAAAGAAATTTTGGTAACGTTTTCTATGAATGCCATGTCCATATAAATCTATGAACACATTCATAACACACTATAATGCATTCATAATGAATTTTAAACATGGCTATAATTATTTAATAAAAGGATTAACACATTATAGCCATACGTATTATGTGTCTCATAACGCCTTCCCGCTTATTTTTAGAGGTTCGAATAAAAAACCTCAGAGAAATTTTGGGACCCATAAGGGTCCCAGATGGCCCAGGCTCCCAGTGGCAGAGCAGCTCATTTATTACCATCAGGGGTCGTGGGTCCCTCTGCTTTGTTTCTCCCATCTCCAACTGTGTTCCTGCATTCTGCCTAGCAACCTGCTGTCAGCGGGGCATTCCAGATCACTAAGCACCTCTTTAAGGCACATGTACCAACTCCGACCTCATTCAGTACTATCCTGAAAAAACTCCCCAAAAAAACCCACCTACAGTACAGTTAGTCCCTAGCTCGCTGCCTACCTCACATGCATGACGAAATTCACTCACGCCAATCACTCACTCCTTTGAATGGTACTTTGCCATTGTAATATACTGCATGATCATAGAAGAGTTCAACATGAAAAGGGAGAGAACTTGTTTTTGCTCCCCATTTATATGTCAGCTATCATACTTTATTTTTCATGTTGGTCATTTCTGTCATTTCTCTCAATGAACATCTTTTCTTACAACCAAAGAGTTCAAAACAAGATAATCGTCATCTCTACTCCCATACAGTGTTTCTTTTTACATAGATTTCTCTGTTGTAGAGGGAGCAAGCATATCAAATTATTTGAACTTTTTTCTTCTTTTGAGATGCACAATATGGCACGTTTCACCAGGGAAAACTGTAATCTGTGAACTGGGGCCCTCGTTTCCCCCTGCTTTTAGACTGACTTGTTTTCTGAAGGCAGACGTTAACCCCCCCATGACACCATTGTCTCTCCTCGCTGAAAGGAGCCCCAGCAGTCAACCTCCTTTCTGCTTCAGGGAGGGTTTGCCCCCTCTCGAAAGAGATATGTCTGATCCGAGTTTGAGCCAAAGAGCAAATATGTGTGAGGAAGACGTTGGGGGAGAAATGGCACTGTGAGAGGGGACCACAGAGTCAGGGAAGGGCAGGAAAATGACATGATGACCAGAATGTCCCAGGTCTCAGTAATGTTACCTAATGAGAGGCGTCATACTCAGTCCTGGTGAAGAATATGGGCTTTTGATGATGGTGCCCATCATCCCAGCAGCCCTCATTTTGGCCTATAAAGGCTGCATTTTAAGTGTGGAGCCTGTCTGCTTTTCCTCCAGAGGGCAGCTGCAGCCAGATAAGACAGCCATGGCGAATTCTGAAGAGCGCTCAATCAACTCACTTGTGAAAGAGACCAAATGAGATTTTCCCACCAGCCAATCAAACCGTCCCCCTCAGGCCATTGCACAAAAAAGATCAGTCATTGTTGCCTCCTAATATGTATAGGGATACTTTTCTTTTCTCATCTCACCTGCACGGGGCACTTGTATCAGGGGAAAGGAGGCGACCCCTTTGGGAGCTTGCCGGGGTGAAAGAAAGCGAGCCATAATATGAAGGTCAGGTCCTTTTTCGATGAGAGAAACAAGCCCTTGTGGACCCCGGGTGAGAGTAGCTCTGAGCACAGAAGGCTGCTCCTCACTTCAAGAGGCCTGGCTTCCTCTCGATGGGGGCTGCAATCAAACGGAATGAATCTTATTGCGACATGAAAGCATCCATTCATGAGGTGGCAAATGAATGCTAATCATGCACAAATAAGCGACGCACAAATGAAAGTGAATACAAAAGTTCAAACAAGGAGATCTCATGAATGCAAGCATGTCCAATCACATCGATCTAGGTTTAATATAAAGAGTAAGTCTAACCCACTTCTTTGCCGTTACAGCTATTTGGTTCACCCACCTCCTCCCCTCCGCCACCTTCGGCTCCCCGTCCTGGTCCGGGATTGGCTGCTGGCTCCTTCGCCTCCTGCCTGGTCGCCCAGCCAGATCTGTCAGCTTCACAGTCGATGGAACCGACGACCAAGAGATGGGCTTCGTCAAATCACTGTTCAAATACTCATTTAAATTGTTTCATCAAATAAACACTAGTGTCGAAACTATCTGTTGAGGTCTCCTTGGTTGAACTGGCAAGTTTACACTGCTGATTGCATGCTATCCTTTATGCACAAACAATAGTATGTATCAACAGTATCACTGAATACAGCGAATCAATGGCAAAGATGGGGTTATCTTTTGGTAGGTATCTGGCCAAGTATATCTTGTTTTGCAACAATGCCAAAAGCCATATTTGTCTCAGATCATCTTCCTTTCTACCACTTGTTCATGTGCTAAATGCGTTTTTCAATTTGTACTTTATCAACACACTGACACTGACAAAGTATATGATTGTTAGAACCTCTGAGATAACAAAACATTGCACATAAAGAGGTTGAATGTATGGGACAGCAAGTTGTGTTGAGCCAAGTTTTGTTATTTTACCTATATCATCATTAATAATGTTTAAGGGGCTGGTTCCTGTGCATCTTCCGTTTTCTACTAATGTGGTTAAGGGTTGGTAATCAGGAACTGTCTGCAACACAGCAAAGTTAGCAGTATGTGTAGTCTGTTTTAGGAAAGCCAGTGTCATGAATTGCAGGACAGCGTACGCCCACTGACAGGTGAACAGAGACACTGCTGGTGACCAGTTCATTGAGGGGCCTGGGAGGGCTGAACCGCTGCCTGAACACTACTCCCACTAACAATGGAGGAGAGAAAGCAAAAAAGGAGAGAAACAAGGGGCATAAAGCATCTTGATTTCCAAGCATCGCCACTGTAGCCTGGATTTAGTGAGCATGCCTCTCATCCCACTCGCATTGTGAGTGTGTGATGGGGGGAGTAGGGATGACGAATGGACTATGGTTCTCTGCTTCTATTCTGGACAGCTGTGTGCTCCCAGCTCTCTTCCCCAAGGCAGGCCATTATAATGTCCTGACAGGGGACCTCCAGCCTAGCAGTAGGGAGGCGTAGGGGGGGGGCACTCTGCACGAGACCTACCCACAATGAGCGAACCTTCCCAAGCCTGAGTTGACCTCACACTATATGCAGCTCCCTGCAATGGGAAACAAAGCCTTGATCATCATGAAAGAGCCAAGCAACATAGCCTCTACTAACCCCGAGTCTCTAGCTAATTGGATTGATCCAAGCAATTATCTTAAAGAATACAGGGGAAGTCAGGATATTGACAAATAGGAAAGGCAGCACAGACCTTAAAAGCTATTTCAAGCAAGAATGTTCAAACAGTAAACTGCATGCATGTGAAAGGACAATATGCACTATATGGACAAAAGTCCTAGGACACCTGGCCAGTATACCTACATGAAATTTTATGAGATCCCATTCTAAATGCATAGGAGTAAATATGGAGTTGTTCCCTCTTTTGCAGCTATAACAGCTGAGAAGGCTTTCCACAAGATTTTGGAGTATGTCTGTGGGAATTTTTGCATTTGTGTGGTTAAGCACCGACATCCGTCAAGTCCTGGCTCACAATCACCATTCTAGTTCAACCCAAAGGTGTTTGATGTGCAGGCCAGTCAAGTATGCATAAAGACATTTTGGACAATCCTATACTTCCAACTTTTTGGAAAGTTTGGAGAAGGGCCTTTTTTCTGTTCTAGCATGACTGTGCTCCAGTTTATAAAGCAAGGTCCATAACGACATGGTTGGGTGAGTTTGTTTTGGAAGAACTTGACTGGCTGAGTCCTGTTCATATTGTTGTCTATGGATTTAAAATCATAAAAAATTCCTGTGGGTGTAATGGCCAAGTGCCTCAATACTATTGTCCATGTAATGTATGTCATATTCATATTTTAAGAGAGAACATTTTGGAGAGAAGCAGACAGAAAAAAATCTAAGATGCTAATTCAAATGCACTTTTAAAAAGCCAACAAAAGCATTATTTTGATCATTTTAACTCAAAGCCTGTGGTTGTTACTGACTTTTGTACAATACTTTATTTTTTAATGTTAATATTGCTGTCAAAATGCAATACTCAGTAACATTTTTGTCTTGGCATCAATTGCATTCAAATTTGATTATTATTATTATTATTATTATTAGTATTATTAATAATAATAATAACAAGAACAAGAATAATAATGATAATCCAGTATATTTCAGCAATAGTATGCATACAATGTATAATAAAGAAATTAGATATGGAGTTTTCATTGTTAGTTATTAAGTTGAATATTAATCTTCAGTTTCAATTTTATGTGGCATTACGGTTAGTAATGTTCTATGAAAACAAACAAGATTGCATGTTAGTCTGCCGCCTCTGGTTCCCAGGGCTGATAACATTTTTAACTCTTTGTTCACTGTAGATGTCTTCTTCAAACTTCTGAGTGTGCAAATTTTCCTCTCCTTGAAAGAATTGAGATGTATAGAGTTGCCAGTGTCTTGATGGATTCAGCTGGTTTTCTTGGCTGTTATCTTAATTTATTTTCGCAGGTGTCCCAAGATGAGTCTGCTCAGTGCTAGTCACTTTGGATGTGCAGAGGTGCCTCACCGCAGTGTTGGCTTACAAGACAATCATTTGTCAATATATTGTGACCAGCATAGTGGCGGAACAACTGTACACTGGTCCCTGGGGTAAAAATGGACAATGCTCTCCCTCCCCCCCCCCTTACAAATTGACACCTAGGGCCTGTCTATACCAGTTTGGTATAGGCAGGCCCTAGGCAGGCACTCCCTCCCCACTATAGCACAAACACCACCTTTCTCAGCTAATAGTATATATCCAATGCCATACGGTTTTGCAGAGCTACCTCACCCTGAACGGCCTCTACAGTATCAAGTTTCTGATTTGCCACTTTGTCTACTGCAGTCTGGAGGGCAGCAACTTCAGTCTGAAGGTCCGCCACACCAAGGGTTGGAATAAACAACCCAAACCATTGCTCAGTTCGACTAAGCGACCGTCTACTGCGCGAATATGCATGCACAGCCAAACACATCTGGTCCTTGGGCACTACGCAAATAGGTGGAACATGATAAGCTAGATAACAGTACCAATCAACCTTCGCCATTGAAAGAGACAAAATAGTATAACCCTTAAGAAAGTCTTTGCGACCACAGATAAACGCAGAACATGGTGGTGCCACTAGCAAGACATCAGCAAAGACAGAGAAGTTAACAAAAGCCTTACAGTGTACAGGTGGGGAGGAAAAGGCCAGAGACTGAGATGAATTAAACAAACAGAAACACACAGTCCCATTCACAGGGATGACAGTCAAGCCATCCACAGGCAGGGTCATTCCTTTTGCCCTCACGCTTGTGTCCGATGGATATGTCACAATAATAATAGCGATTACAAAAAGGCAACACAGTTGTGACCCTCTCAGGGGCCAGTCTTGAGAGAACCACCAGGGTCAGACACACGTCTGTAGTGCACCCAATGGACCCAGGCGTCGATTCCCTCCATTTTCTCTGAGTGAGGGGTAACTAACAAGACCTGGTGTGGTCCCCTCCATCGCGGAATGTTCTATCTCTTCCTCGTCAGGTCAAAAACCAACACCCAGTACCCTGGTTCAAGCCGTGTCACAGCTCATAGTGGTTCTCCCTCTGGACTCCTCCAATTAACACAAACCTGGTGCCAGGCTGCACCTATCACTTGCCGCTATCCTGTAAAATAAGTTAGCAAATCCTCATCCACAGTCTCCAGTGTAACATATCGTCCTTCAGCCAGTTTGCAGGCCTGTTGCAGTGCAAAGAGCTCAGCCACCTGTGCGGACCAATGTCGGGGCAGTTGCCCTCCGTCCACAAGTGATCCGTTTTGCAGCACCACGGCATAGGAGGTCGCCTCAAAGAACTCCCATCGACAAACAGGATGTTGCCTCCTTCCAATGGGACGTCAGTCAGATCTGACCTAGGTCGGCACACTCAGTCAATGACCTGAAAACAATCATGCGGTTCCCCCTCCACCCCCATGGGAAGGAGGGTCACTGGATTTGAAGGAGAGCACCTCTCCACAGTCACATTTGCTAGTGTTAGCAAAACATTCTGATAATGCACTGATCGGGCAGGCATCAAATGAAATGTCCTGGCCTGTGTCAGGATCGCGTGCACCGCATGGGGAACTCAAAGTTTCAGTAGATGCAATTGGACCAGATCTGCACTTGCCATCACTGCCTCAGCTGCTGCAGCCACCGCAATTGCTGCTTAGTCTCTGGTTTGGGCATCTCCTGTATGGAGGCCACTCGGTCTGGTCTTAAAGACCTTCACTCGCTTGTCAACACATGTCCAAGGTATTTTACCCTTTGTGACACTAGCTGCAGCTTTTCTTTGGAGGCTTTGTGCCCATTTTTGCTAGGAAGTCTAACATAGCTATGGTGTCCTGTTTACAGGGCTCATGAGTGTGAGAGCAAAGCAGCAAATCATCCACATACTGTACCAGTGTGCTGCCCCCAGGCGCTGTAAACCCCCTCCAAATTTTTTGCCAGCTCCTGCTCATACACACTAGGTGACTCTGTAGCCCTGGGGCATCACTGTCCAGGTTCACCTCTTCCCCTGAAAGGTAAAGGCAAACCAGTACTGGGAATCGGGATCTACTGGGATAGAAAAGAAAGCATTAGCCAGGTCAATGACAGAGAACCATTTAGGCTCCTCTGGTATGGAAGCTAAAATCGCAATTGGATTGGGTACAATAGGAGCTCTGGGATGTATGGCTGCATTTACACCCCTCAAATCTTGTACGAACCTCCAAGTACCATTTGCCTTTTTCACAGGCAAAACGGGAGAATTAACTGGAGAATAGGCTGTTTCCTTAATAGCCCCCCTTTTCACCAGATCTGCATGTACCTCTCTCACTCCCTCCTCCGCTTCTCTAGATAAGGGATACTGGGCCTTGTGAGACTGATTCCCGTCAGTCAGACTTAGGGTGGACAACCAAAGGCTCAGCTGACGCCACTCAGCCAAAATCATTTTTCGCTTTTGCCCACAAGCAATCTGGTATTTCTCCTAACTAGTCTGGCAGAGGATCAACACCTTTCTCCTTATCTCCTACTGCATCTCCCTTTCTCTTTACCTCTACACTCTGATCAATTTTGTACCTTTGCACCTGTCCATCTCCACTCATCCACCTTCCTTCCTCCACACGCACCCACTCCTTTTCTCACAGTCTGCGACCCAGGGTCCTAAATCCTTCCATTATAATGACCCCTTTTTCCGATATGATACATTGGGGACCGAAACTCCCACAGACCACTGCTCCTGGTCGGCTGGCAAACAGACAGATGCAGCAGATCTGTCTTCTGCCACACAGAGATAATCAAGCACAAGTCTCTCAGCTCTCCTGCATCCTCAAAATCCTTTATCTACTCAGCCCCTCCTTGTCCAGAAAACTGAGCAGTGCAATGCAATCTGTTAGGCTGTTCTAGTCATCCACTAGCCACCAAGCTGCAAAGTTATCTTTCTCCGATAAGCAAAACAGTCCCAAAGCCTCTGGTCACTGTGAAATCATCTTCCCCCATTTCCATGGAGAAACTCTTCCAGTTTCACAGAAGGCTGTGGCATCAGTCCCAATGTCCACATTTCTGCGAAATCGAAAAGGAGGCAAAAGTGGCTGTCATTAGATAGGTTCATTGTTAAAGTTGCACAAAAGTGCCCAGTGAGGCAACAGATAGCAGTAGCAGTGATACCTGTAGTGAAAGTCATCCTACAAAATAACATTCCTCTTCTCCTCTCTCTCGTCTCCCTCACACCATCCACGATTCTTTTCAAAGGTGCAGGTTAATTTGTTTTATGTATGTTTACTTTATATTTTGTATTAATCATTTTTATATGAATATTTCCTCTCCTGGAGCCGACACCTTATCATGGTGGAGGGGTTTGCGTGTTCCAATGATCCCAGGAGCTAAGTTGCCCGGG
>JAODKF010000009.1:25892809-25915696 GCA_026779585.1 Mormyrus proboscirostris
ACAATAAATAATTAATCAAATCTGAAACTATTTAAGAAAGAAATGATTTTCAACCTACCTTTCCAACCAAGCATACGCGATGGAATAGACTTTTCTTTTTTTCTTGTCTTTTAAAGCTGATTTAAGAGGGAACGAAATATTTTAAAACCATGTTTCTTAACTACTGATGGGCCACGTACGAAGGCTACAGATTGGGCCACGAACTTAAAATCGTAAAAAATTGGTCCGTATAGGGCCGCCAGCACCACGATTAAGTCTAACCATGATGCATTGCGTCAGGACCCGGATGCATTGCTTTAAGCCAGCGCTGTAAGCCCAAAAGTGGATTAACACTTTCAAAAAAGGCTCTAAAACCATCAAAACTCAAGCAGCATATCAAAACAAAGCACCCATTGGAGTACTTTCAGCGAAAACATGATGGACTACAACTGCAGAAGCAGACCATTGTCTCCCTAACAACACACACTTATTTAAGAACAGTTGCATGTATACCCATCTGACATTGCCAAGTCTTCACACACAGTGGGACATCTCTCAACAGATTCCCACAGGTGCACTCATATTTAAAATACTCTCATATAAACAGGATCTCAAATAAACATTATTGATGATAAGAAACATTTAACAATGTGCAGTATATAAATTTAGCGATGTAAATCGTACATAGCCTATAATAATACAAATAAAATTATTATATTAAATAATAATATTATAGTAATATTGCTACTTCCAGAGGCAAAGAAACGCGTTTTTAAACAAGATCCGATGTGATGCATAGTTTTCTCTACCAACAAGCAACCTTCGACTTAAATGCAATGATCCGACGTTTTGACAAGCAACGCTTATCAAACACTGTGGTGGTCCGACATTTTCGCAAATAAAATGCTATGCATCGTAATGGAACGCGATCCGATTACGACTATCCACCGTTTATGCGACGTATTACCTACGATCTGTGCTGACAGGGTACAGTGCGGTGCTTGTAAAACAGTAACAGATTCAGAGAGTTACCTTAAAAATGGCAGTTTTTAGTTTGGCTTCTCAGATCAAAACATTGCTTGAACAAAAAGAGTCAAGTTTAAAAAAGGATGGGCATCTGCAGATGACATTTCAGATATAGAGTGTGGAGAACAGTACCATAAATTAAAAGAATCAGGTAAATTAGGAAAGGATGATATATCTTTAATTTGGAACATGAGATGGAATTCCAGTGTTCAGGAGCTTTAATTATCAAAACTGGGCCATACAGTGCCAGGTTATAGAATTTGAACCAAAAGAACGCAAGGCAACTATTTGTCTTCCATGTGTCTGGTTTGGGGAGAAGAAGCCAAACATCTTAACATTTTTGTAGCCATTTGTGGAGGAGCTGTTAGTTCTAGAAATGGATGGCATCAAATGAGCAGATTCTGCAAATGTAGAGCATCTCTCCAAGGTGTATGCTCTAATATACAGTTCAGATTCTGTAGCTCGGCCACTTGTAAGAAACGCCAAACAGTTTAATGGATTTTACCGATGTGATTTCTGCTACCATGCTGGAGGTGGTCCTTACAGAAATAAAGACCCAGAGCCACATCTCTGAACTGAACTTAAGCACTTTGATCATGCTTTGTCTGCTACAACTGAGAATCCAGTAAGGGAGTAAAAGGGCCTTCCCCATTAATGAAACTCAAGAAGTTTCAAATGATAAATGGATTTGTTCCATGTGACAAGACAATTAGCTAATCTGTGGTTTGACTCAAGACACCACAAAAAAGAATGGTATATAGGAACAAGATCAGACCACATTGACAAAGAGCTCATTGCAGTTCAGCCCCCAGTCGAGAGAACTATAGTCCCACGATCTGTAGCAGACAGCAAATTTTGGAAGGCACCAGAGTGGAGGTCATTCCACTTATTCTATGCTCTGCCTATACTGAATGGGACTATAGATGTGGAAAAGAGCATACACAGCTTACAGAGGCAGCATCACCTGAATTGACGTGTCTAAACATTTTCAGGTGCTTCCAGCTTTAGAGCCGGAAGAGACTGGGGAGGCAGGAGGGTACTTGAGCACTGAGGAGCCCTCTCCCCCCACGAAGAGGAAGGTTGTGATAGTAGGGGATTCAATTATTAGAGATGTATACAGTTATGTGTGCACCTGTGATAGAGGGTCCCATACAGTGTCTTTCCTGCCTGGTGCCCAGGTAGGGGACCTTCCGAATCGTCTGCACAGGCTTTTGGCCCCAGCCGGGGTGGATCCAGTGGTCTTGGTGCATGTTACCCCCAACAACATATGGAAGGGCAGGAGGGCTATTCTGCAGGATAAAGTGGCAGATAAATTTAGAAGCAGAACATCCATCAGTGGTATTCTCTGGAATACTTCGCGTGCCACGTGCAAGCCAGGCTGTTAGCTGAAATAAGGAGATTAAACACATGGCTAAAAAGGTGGTGTAGGAAAGAAGGGCTCTGGAAGACCTTCTGGAACAGATGGGACCTGTTCAAGCTGGATGGGTTGCATTTGAACCAGGGGGGAGTCATCTCTGAAATTTTTGCCAATTTCAGTTTCAGTGTTTGATTTGCTCTCACCACCATCCCTCCACTCGAGGGGTGATAGGCACAATAATGCTTCAAATCAATTTGCATCCAATGGGACAATTTAGCCAGGGTTTCTGTGACAAATGCAGGACCATTGTCTGTGGTGATTTTAGATGGAATCACCTCCTTTAGTAGACATTTAGCCACACTCAGAGCATCAGGGTGGCAGAAAAGGAATGCCTCCACCCATCTGGAAAATAGATCTACAATCGCCAACAAAACTTATATCCCTTGCACGGTGTTAGCTCAATGAAATCCATCTGCAGGTGACTGAACAGGCTTTGGGGACTCGGGGTCACTGCGGGGTTGGTTGGAATGCCCTTCCCCACATTGAATGTCATGCACACCATACACTTCCCGCAGAATTGGGCAGCAGCTGTGGCAAATCCAGGGGCATGCCACACCTGAGTCACAGCTGCGATGCCGCGTATCTTTCTCATGTATTTCAGTTCATAACTCGCTGAAATCTTGTTGTAGAAACATAAAACAAACGCTGACTGAATCCATAATTTGCCTTCTTTTCAAAATGTCCATTATTGGAAGTATTAAAGTTTTAAAATTAGGTTTCCGTGATACCTTTCTTTGTTTTACGTGTAGTACCGCCCTTACCTGAAGATCACTATTCGCGTTCTAAAGAGCCCCAAGTCAGTGATCCAAATATGTCCACATCAGTGCCATAAAAGGAGGGGGGTGTGGCCAGGTGTGAATGACTCATGCATTAGAGCTCCTACAAATTCAATAGAAGGAGACCAGAAATAGTGACATGAGTTAGCTTTTTTTTATTTATTTATCTAACTGAATGTTGCAACTACACCATTTAGTCATCTTCATGTAGCCACCATTGCTTACTATGTACTTTTAAAATGTTTCTGCAAGTGTTCCAAACTGCATTTTGCAATGTCTATACTTGTAAGCATGCTCCAGTCAGTGAAAGTGTGTTCCCTACCCCTAGTCCCCAGAGGGTTAATGGACTTGGTCTCCTTTTAGACTTGCCCCCATGTTGTGACCTATTTTTCAATTTTCTAATTATAATCACCACTTTCTTCTATTTTGTTATGTTTTATACTTATTCATTTCCTTATTAATTTATTTTTCTGTATAATAATTGAAATACACAAAATGGTAAATCTGAGACATAGTGAAAGTGTACATTGTTGAGTGAGACTTTGTGCTTAGTAACAAGAAGTATTGGTTTTAATCCACGTTTGACTGTAACCTGTGACTTTGATCCACAGGGAAGGTTCTATTCTGACCTTTCTCACCCGAGGTTCACATACGTGTACATGAATTTTTAAAAAAGAAAATGGATTTTATGAAGAAAAGCAAAGGCCTTGAATCCAACACTGATGTAATTGTGGGAGAATCATTTACAAAGCCCAAAAGAATAGGGGGGAAGGCTAGTAATTGAGGGAAATCCCTAAGTATTCTTTCTAGTGTGATTGTTGAGCAAGGAGCTGCACAGATTACAAAAACAACAATCCTTCTGTTTTGTTTTCAGTGTTCATGCTTGATGCATCAAGGAAGGATCTGAATATCTTCATTGTACAAGAAAAAAGACTTGAATGGATAAGACATGGTTAAACTGAACCAAAAAAAAACAATACTGATGCAAATAAAGGTGAGTGTTAGCTAATTTGTTTATCTAAGTGCTTTCATTTTAGCATTAATTAATTTGGCATTAATTCTATTCGGAATAACACCATTATGTTTACTTAGGAACCTCATTATATGTCGTGCTTCAGCGGGCACAGAGTGGGGAAGCAGCACAGGAGTCCGAGGAAATCGGGTAAACAAGGGATTTATCTGGAGAAAAGTAAGGAGCATGATGCAGCACAAAGGACAGATGTCAATGACCAGACTAGGGAAACATACTCTAACGTGGACTTAAATATACCAGACTAATTAAAAACAATGAGAAACAGCCGATAACACAGGGATTCCACATGGGGTAGATGAGGAGACGTGGCACACGGGAGGATTGGACGAGCAGGGCATGACATACTTACTGTAGGTGTGTTGCTTACCAAGTTAAGTATAATGTGGTGTTCAGCCTTGAAGTGTTCGTTTTTGCTTTTAAAAGTTATAAAAAATGCCATAGGTATTGTATATTATCACTTGTGTATAAAATGCATAATAATAATTTAAATAAATATGTTGGAGAACCAAATGCTAATATGATTTCTTGTTGAATGATAACTGGTAAAAATATCTTGATGATCATGATGGTGATGTTTTAAATTAACTGTGGCATGTTTAAAATATATAGCAATCTTTGCCTGTGTAACTTTGTGCATTATATTGTGACTTTTAAATCCAGCCTCTTTTCTACCTGTGAAGAACTTGCATGACTTAGCTTCTATCAGTTCTCTTGTTACTCATTCATTGTAAAGACTCATTAAGTACTTGGTGTCTCAAAGTTGCTGTTTCATTATTGTCCCTCAACGGATTGGCATCCTTGCACCATACACTGTCTGAATTTGGCTTCTGATTGCTGTAGCCCAGATTTGATTAATTAGTACCTGGACAGACTGGGACTATATAATTAATTACAGCTGCATTTGTCTATGTCTGAGTGCACATGATTTACATGATTAATTACCATAAAGATATTAAGTAATGGGCGGCACGGTGGTGCAGTGGTTAGCACTGTTACTTCACAGCAAGAAGGTCCTGTGTTTGATACCCAGGTCACCCAGTGTGCCTTTCTGTGTGGAGTTTGCATGTTCTCCCGTGCATGCGTGGGTTTCTTCCGGGTGCTCCAGTTTCCTCCCACAGTCCAAACAGATGCAGATTAGGTGAACTGGCTACTCTAAATAATAATAATTGAACCCTTTATTGTCCCCATGGGGAAATTCTTTTTATGCCTCCCTCAACTTGCTCTTTGTAGCGCAAGCTGTCAGCAAAGGGCAGCTACCTGTTGGGGCACTCAGAGAGCTAAGGGTTAAGGGTCTTGCTCAAGGACCCGCAGACATGCTGAGGCTGGGTTTGAACCTGCGACCTTATGATTACACAGGCTTAGCCCACTGAGCCACATGCTGCCCCCCAAATTGTCCATAGGTGTGAGTGTGTTTGTCTATGTGGCCCTGAGGTGGACTGGCAAACTGCCCTGGGTGTACCCTTTCTCTTACTTGAAGATGCTGGGATTGGCTCCAGCTTCCCTGTGACCCAAATGGATAAAGCAGTATAGATAATGGATGGATGAACATTAAGTAATTACTGCCAAGCTATCACTTTGGTTGTGCTTTCGGTATGAAAGTGGGAAGTATCTCTGCTACCCCTCTGATTTACCCTGTAAATCAATCCTGTGGTTATTTAAAGCATCAAAAGTGCAAGTAAATTTGTATTGCATCTGCTCAAACAGAAAAGTAATTATGAAGCAATAAGGTTGTGGAATACCCATGGATCTAGGGAGTCTGTTACCAGGACAGAAAAGATCAATTGCAGTAATGCTATATCTAAATATCTATATGCAAATTAGTTATAATGCTTAATTACAAATCAAGCCAGATTCTGCACATTTGCACTCACTGCTCAAACAACATTACTGCTTTAGAAACATGAGTCTGGCACATAACCAGCCATTATGGTGCCTCATATCGAATAGCTTATCATCAATGATAGACCAGTTTGAAGTTGAGCCTAACTATATACACAATTATGCTGGAGATCAAATGCAGATGGCTAGTTATTTAACATGATTATTTGTTTAACAGAGACTCCAGGAATGACGGTTCATATTTTATAAACTGATTTATGGGAACTACCACAGGAGCCAGAATTAAACATGATGCATTCCACTTATGAGTGGGTTAATTCACTTTTAACCCAGTTCCATTGGGATAATTCTCCAGCATGCACATTCAGCCTTTTGGGTGAGAGAGTTAGAGAGACCCTGCGAGAAATTTTCTGGCTGAGAGAGAAAAATACTCAATAGTTTTATAACTATAAGGAAACAAAACATAACAAAAGATGAGTGGTAATCATTTTCTGAAAAGTAAGGATGACATGGAGAAAGGAAGAGGGGAAAAGAAAGCAGCATGAAAGGGACACTGTATGTTCTGTATGTCTCTGTGTCTGTTCACTGAGTCTCCTAACTCTCTGTGGACTCTGGCATCCACCACTTGAGTAATCCTCCTGGGAACACTCTGGCACTGTGAAGTGTTATCCAACTTCTTTTTTTTACTCTCATACAACCCTCTCATTCATTTTCTCGGTCCTTACTTCCTCCATTTTACCAGATGAGACATAAATAGGATGTTATGTTTCTCCATTTACCCTAAATGTATCTGTGCCTTAAGTACTTTATGCAAAGCTAGGAAATTGTCAATACTCAATAATCATTTTATTAAATTCAGCTTAGGCTGCGGATATTAAAGAGAAATCCTTGTGGGAAAGGGGATGGCCTCTTTGCTCACTGTTCTGGGACTGGAAGGGATATTAACAATATCAATGATATATTGCTGTGCATTTAAACATCATTTTCATTTCCCGTGACATTCCAAGTTGTGTTGGACTAGCTGGCACCAAGCTAGGCTTCTGTGTTATGCAAGCCACTTAGAAATTATCCAAGTATGTGTGAAATCTCTGAGATTTGAACACCAATGTCAGATAGTGTATGTTGGCGAGAACATCAGCCTAAGGAGAAAAACTTGGACAAATTAAGTGCAGTTAGACTTGTTGTAGATCAATCCCCTTCTTTTTCTTTGTGGGATTAATATAGTTCACCATCTTATTTACAAATTGAAATTCTATCAAACTTTATTAAAAAAAATACAGAAAAGTAATATTGTTGTATTAATAAGGAATGTAAAGGTCACAAAATAATTGGTAAAAATACTGGATTTAGGTAATTTGACTCTACATGATAATGATTCTCTGTTTCAATAGATATTTTCAGCAATGTATCTTCATCCATTTTTCATCAGTGCTTATCTAATACGGGGTTGCAATGTACTTGCTGCAATTCATCAATATGCATATATTTTTTAAATAATTGCTATAGTTATTTCATAATGAAGATGTTGTCTTGATTATTAACTTTGCTGCTCACCTAGTAATTAACACTGACATGGTGTTGTTCATGTCATCTGAGCAATTCAATTAATTTAGAAACAACATCTTTTGATATGGACCACTGTACCTATCCCTCACCTTCAACAAACATGTCCAGCAACAAAAGCATGGCACATATGTTACGTTTAAATAATTACATTGGTTTGTGTGCAATTTCTGCATTTCTTCTATTTATGCTTGGATTTCCTCTATGTATTCAAGTTTCTGTTTGCAGTCCAAAAAGAAGTGGTTACATAAACTGGCATCTCTAAATTGCTTGCATGTATAACTGTGTGTGGTCAGCAATGAACTGGCATCCCATCCAGGCTGTCCCCCAGCTCATGCCTCCTTTGCTGTGTGCTTGCATTGGATGAATAATTAAGCAACATGAATGGTCAGTCAATACAGTTCCTGAATCATGTGGATGCGATTTACTGTTTTATCTTTCAACCAAAACTTTTATCCAGAGCAGCATAAAATGATACCCATTTGCAACGCTGGTTACTTTAAAAAAGTACCTCACTCAGGGTAATAACAGCATGCTCTCTAAAAGGGCCTGTACTGATTTTCTTCATCCTTGGGCTTTTGAGAATAAATAGTACATTAGGTACAAACATGAGCATGCAGTAAAAAACAATTAAATAAAAACAAATAATACTGTGACCCTCTAGGAAAACAAGTTCAACTACCCTCAACTGCCATTGTAAGCTTTCTTTTTATGAAATGCTGTTTTTATGTTATAATTTACAAGTCTTCCTGCTACTTGTTTTCAGTTCCACCAATATTTTTTATTTTTTTTTTTTTACAATTATATCCAATAGCAATATGTGAAAGGGGCTTTTCAACAATATTTATCTGTTCCACCCATCCTTATATTTTCTTGTTTTCAGTTATATTCAATATGTGGAAGGTGTTTTTCAATATCTGTAAATGAAATATTATGTAAATACAATACTGGAATAGGGTGAATGAATTAGATTTACATAATCATGTGTGATCATACAAGTACCTGAAAGCAGTCATGACTCCTCATATCTAACCATTTTTTTGAAGATGTAAAATAAACTTCTTTCAATTGACCAATTCTGTTTGGCTGTAACAGTATACTGTGTTTGCATCACTAATATTTCATCAATGCCAGATGTGTGTAAGTATATTATATTACTAGCATACAGCTAAGTCATACAAAAATAGTGCAGCTCTCTTACAAAAAAATGGCAAAAAGGCAGTCCACAATGTCACTACATGTTGTATATCACATTCTTTTTCATTATATACATCACAGGTCTTACTGCAATGTGAATACTGGATGAATGTATCACCTTGTTTTCTTATTTTGTTTTTGATAGATACACAATGAAGTTGAGATTAGCCCTGTATTAATATTGGTATAACGTCAAAATTTATTTTTCAGTAATGCTTTACATTAGGTGCACCTTCATAATGCATTCATAGAACATTCATAAGGAGCATGCAAGTACACCTTAACATCCTAACTTCCATTAACAGCTTTAATATACATTAGTAATGAACATTACATGATTATACAATTATAATGTTTGTAATTATTATATAAGGTTTGTTATTAATGTATATTACAGTTGTTAAGGGATGTTAGGATGTTACAGTATATATACATGATGTTTATGAATGTTTTATGATGGTGCAATGAACATTTTATGAATGCAATATAAAAACATTATGAATGTGCAGTTAATGTAAAGCGTTGCCTATTTTTCTTAAAGGAGTCTCTCCAGGGACTGTTTTCAAGATTTTCTATTATTATTATTATTTCAGCCATCTTCTTTAAAGCAAGACATATAATAATCTCTGTCTCCACATGACAGTTTCTATTTAAATGACTGCTTTTCGGAGCAATGTCAATCAGGTTTGTGTCCTGAGATTATTTCAGTATGTAAATTATGTGTGCTCTAGGAGAATAAACTGACCATGTGGGTATAGTGGGTGGTGGCACAGATTAACATTCAGCTTGATACCAAAGTTTTCTGATTAGTTAGCTGGACCTCCAGAGACACCACTCCTCTTCCATTTCCTGCCATCATGTGTGACTCTGTCTGTTTACTACTGGGTTTGTTCAATGGGACCCTCAACAGGCCTCTTCATAGCCCATTTGTCATCCTCATTTGAAAATATGTGCAAGAACAATTAAGATCCCTCCTGAGCCCCTTGCTGCAGTTTCCCAGCTCTGGAGCCTGTGAATAAACTTGGACCCATTTAAACTGGCCATTATTCCAGAGAGCAATTCATTCCAAGTGTAGCTTGCCTCAATGCCTGCTTAATAAAAGCTTTTTTGTTTAGGTTTTGGTGCACAACATCATGTGGTAGATAATTTGAATGTGGTCTACCTAGCCTTTATTACTTGATTATAGATTTTCATGTATCGTATTTACAATTATCGTTAATTTCATTTCATTTCATTCTATAATCTATGATGCTTTGGATGCCTGGATGTTAATGGAGATTTTTTTTTCTGTTTGTAGTGCTTGTGATCATGGATTATCACTTTAATTGTAACTAAGCCATTTAGTCTTTAGTGCTTCTCATATAAATCATGTGTATAGAGATGTCATTTTTAGTCGTTACGTTTGTAAAATATCTTTAAATTTTAATATGAAGTGTGGGGGTGTAATGGATGGAACACTCACAACACAGACTGAGGGGTCTTGGCTATTTATTAGACACCCTCCTCAGAAAAACAGTAAGGGAGCAAGAAAAGTCGAAGTCAAGAGCCTGTAATCAAAAAGGTCCAAAACTGGGGAGATCATTCTGGAGACCCAGACTTTACACACAGGGAGAACACGAAGAGGAAGGTCGAGTAGGGGATGGGCCGGGTGAAGACAGGGTGGGATTGGCAGGCAGGTTGGGCAGGGCAAGCAAGGCAGACCAAAACTAGAAGGGAGACACAGCAAAATGCTTAGTACACCTCAAGGAACACTTGGTAATACCTTGCACCGATAGGCAAACAATCTTAATGGCAACAGTATATGACAATGATAAATATGAATACACAGGATTACCAAAATGCTGATGCAGCTTGAAGTTTAGCCTCATTATGGACAGAAGATCTGTGCCATGTATCTAAATGCACTACTTTCATTTTCACCTCTGTTTTTAAAAATATGTCAGAACTACGAATTGGTTTGTGCTATGAACTATCCAGTATTATGGTGATAAATTGTAGGGGGAACAAAATAAATATCACAAAATAATGTATGTACGAAGTGGTATATATCACAGAAGTATATCAGCTATACTGATATTTGTGTGGTAGGTTGGCTTAAGGGTAAGCCAACCTACCCCCTAGATCCAGACAATAACCATAATTTTTATAAGGCTGGCTGATTTATGACAAGCCCTGATTCAGAAAAACATCTAAATTCTAGAGAAGATCAAGAAATAGGGAGGCATCAAAGGTACCATGCAGAGCAGGGTTGTTGCTTTTAATTTCAGGATGACAGCTCTCCATGTTCCCCTGTGACTATTCCTGGACCCTTGCTGTGCCTGTTGGGCATTTGTTCTCAAGTGTCATTTGCCTGTCTCTCTCTCTATCTGCCTCAGGTAGAGGACCAGGAAAGGCTGACCAATTTAATAAAGTCCTTCGGGGACCCTGAGGAAGACATAGAACATCAATGGCCCTATTTTGCATCTGTCGCAAAGCGATGTCAGGTGTAACGCAAGTGTATTTGTCAGCATGAGGCTGATGCAGTTGTCATTTTCCCATCCAGTGCCTACATCATCCATCTATCTATCTATCTATCTATCTATCTATCTATCTATCTATCTATCTATCTATCTATCTATCTATCAAGTTTTTTGGGGGTGGGACATTTATTTTGAACCATTAATTTTGGCAGGAATTTCACTGAATATATATCAGAATAGTGTTAAACTTATCTACCTAATGAATTCTTATTGTTGAATCGATATATAATAATATATTGATTAATGGTATCTTTAAATTGGCATTGGTGTGCTTTCTGGATGTATTACAGATGGATACCCTGAGAAGAACACTGCACTGGATGAGCATTTATGTAAAATAAATAGATGGATTAGCATTCATGCAAGAACAGATATAACCTCTGTAATAATATAATGATACAACTTTCTCATTGATGCTCAGGTATATGTAACATATGGGCTGTCTTACACTCACAGGATATTTCATTTGACTGGGTTTACAATCTGTTAAGCAGTCAACATGTACACACACTAATAACATCATAATTAACATGCAGTTGGATGCACAGGTGGCTTTATTTTACATTACCAAGTAAAATAAGGTTGGGGAGCATGCGCTGATGCAGCACGTTGCCACACCCACCACACAGTGATTCCTCAGGTCCAGTCCCACTCTCCAGAAATGGTCATTTATCTGCCGCAGCTAGGTGTTATGTGTGCATCCCCTTGGCCTGGTCCAGCCGCATGGCTCCTCAGCAATGAGGATCCTGCGAGTCAGATCACCCTCAGGGAAACGTGCCACATGGCCGTATTGCCGTTACTGATGCTCCCTCACAATGCAGGTAATGTGTCATTTTCGGGACTCCTCTAGCATTCGCTCATTTGACACAATGTCAAACCAGCAATACCCAAGGATTCTCCAAAGAGACACAGTACCAAAGGAGTCCAGTCTTTGTCTCAGCTCAATGAATAGCGTCCATGTCTCAGAGCCATACAGCAAGATAGGGAGCACCAGGACTGTAAAGACTTGGACCTTCGTCCTTCTGCAAAGATATCGGGATTATCAGTATACATTATCAGACTAGTGCAATATTCTTGTGAAGAGCATTTGGTTCCTGCAATCAAGAAGCCCTCAAGGATGCTTACATCTATCAAACACCAGCATAATTATTTCATTAATGTGAGCTAGAACGTATAAGATTTATTTACAGGACAACACTTAAGTGTTCAACACTTTTAGACAGACACAATGAATATTATAGGTTATTAAAGGTAGGAGATAGTCTCTTTATACATTTCAATAATATTTAAATCAAAATGTAACTTAATCATATTGCTGTAATGGAGCCATACGTTGTAGATATAAGAGCTAGTTGTGATGCTTCAAATCCCAGGGTTCACTCATAAACTGTAATCCCAGTACTGTAAGTAGCTTTAGATAAAAGTGTCAGATAAGTGACCTAAATGTGCACAAAAAAGTACATACATTTCAGTGTTAAAGAATGATCATAACTCTGTAGAAGCTGCAATATAAACATCAATGCCTTTTATACAAGTTGTTTGGAATGATTCTGTAATTTCACAGCAGCAAAAATATCTGCTGTTTTACACAATGTCCATGGTTAACATGATAGTACTGCATAAAGGCGGGGCTTCTAGTAACAACAAAAGCTAAAGCACCTTTCTGATGCTACTTAACAAGTGTAAAACATTAGGCAGGGAGGAAAAAAGGCTATAAAGGTTGTCACATGGCTGTCTACCAGGTTAGATTTACAACACACCGGTGTGTGAGTGTTTCTGTAGGATTAGTGGAGCTCAGGACAGATTTGTTAATTATAGACACTTGCAGGCTAATCATGGCTGGTGGTCAGGTGAAGTCATGCAGAACCTTCTTGTGTACAGCAGCAGATGTGCATTCATGTGCTTCAGCAAGCACATATTATGATGCTACATGAAACTCATGCAGAGCTAAGAACCAAATCTTCAAATAAGTATCTTCCATGCAGTATGTTTGTAATGTTTATCTAGCTGTTTCTGCCATCACAAAGGGGGTGGTGACACATACATGACCTGGCCCACTAATTCTGGAGGGTGACATGCTCAAAAATCACATTCTTTGCCATTTTCAAAGAATGTTGAAAAATGTGAATTGAATGAGTGAAGAGGGAGTGTACATCATGTTTCTTTAGCCTTGAGAATCACCTTGTGGAAATCTATTTAGAATACCCTGATGGCTCCATTTCCTATTGAGTAAAAATCCATGGTATCAACCAATTTCTTTACCACAGATTGTTTTTTCTCATTCATTCTCTTCCTGTCTTGTTTAAGCAGCCTTGTTGCTATGACAACCTCCCTGGGTTTACTGTGACCCTCTCAAAGGCTTCACTTAGAGAAATTCTGAGATCTGGGAAGGCAGCATAAAATAGGATAATCGCCCTCGATTAAAGGACACTAGGCACCATTTTTTAGGAGTTATTTATCCCGGAAAGGGCTTTGGAGTAGAAGAAAAGGGAGCTTGAGTCTCTTTCTCCTACAGTGGGCATGACATCACAAGTCTGAATGGAGTGGTATTCTGGACATGCATGCCACCCCCCCACCCTTGGTTTCGTGGCTGCCAGCTTGGACTCAGCCACTGGCCACAGTAGCCGGAGCCACCATCACAGTTTGAGTGTGAAACAAAGGTCCCTCAGTGTAAACAGGGAAGTGGAGAGCCTCACATGGTGCCAGCCAGGAGCATGGACGGATGCCTTGTCCTTCCTTTCACAGGCTCCTTTTGACTAAATTATATGACCCCTCCTCACAAACACATACACTGGCTCTCCAGCAACCCCCCCCCCCCCCCAGTGTCTGCTTCCTCCATTACTTCCTGGATATGTAGATTTCTTCACATACTTTAAGATGACATTTTCCTCATCATCAGTGGTGCATAATTTACTTTTGTTCTGTAATTATATAACTAGGTTTCACATCTTTATTACGCACGCAAAGATGAAACGCAAACCTTCATCTTTGCAACTGAAATTAGCCTTACTTACAAACATCAACTTTAAAAACATCAACATGATATCTTAATATCTATATTCATTTGTGGAACAACGCTGGTCAAAAAATCCATGAGGGATTGCGGTTTCGTCTTCTATAACACCATTACGTAACATGCTTATCCCAAACTGTATTAATGGATAATGGGTTTAAACACCGGACCAATGAATGGAAGACACTTGCACTGTCTCTCAGACCAATGTTGTTAGTTCAGCTTTGTTTTTTTGATATCTTAGCAAGAGCACAGCTGAGAGGCCCAGTATTTAAACAGCATAGGTTAGGCTTGGAATTAATTCATCTCCTAATAATCACTGCCTGTACATTGTTCAATTGACATTATTATTATACCTTATTTTTCCCTGTCACTGGGCTTTATTCTGAATTTCTGCAACATACAGTAAACATTTCATATCAAACTTGAAACTGCACACAAAGAAAAGGGGGGAAAGGGAACTATTTTGCTTCTTATGACTAAACTGGGAAGTTGACTCCTCCCTCCCAATCCTGTTGCCGCCCCTCCCTGAGAGCCTATAGTAAACTTGGAGATCGGTCCTTTCTTTGGCATGCTTGCTTGGGCCAGGCTACTGGAGCAGTGGCAGATGTGAGTGAAGCTTTTTTCTGCCATTTGCAGAACATTCTGTGTGGATGCAAAGGCACCTTGTCTTCCCAGGGCTTTATCCACTGGTCCTCCCACAGCACGGACTACCCACACTTCAGAAATACAGACGGAAATGCCAGATGGATAAACGGTGATCTTCCCGGTCACTGCACGGCTTCATATGCGCAGCTCATTGCTGAAGTGTAATCCCTGTCCCTGGCCAACTTCACAGATAACACAGTACCAGGTAGGAGGAACTCAAAGAGAATCACCTGCAGGAATAACTGCTCTGCCTACAGAATTCCTCAGACAAGTCATTCTGCTGTTCAGGTGCTATCCATCTCTAAGAACTTTTGTGCTGGCATAGTCATTATAATGAAATGTTTCCAATATTATTATTAAATTGTTTATGGTAACTTTTTGTGAGGTATGAAACAAGTATCAAGCACGGATTCACGACTGACATTTTATTCTTGCTTGTGGAATTAGCTAATTGTAATGTTATGACTGGTTATGTGCATAGTAAATATTCACAGGTGGCAGGATTCCTGTTTTTTATTGATATCACACATCCATTGACATGCAATATAAGCTTGACAGTCTTAGTGAAAAAAATTAACAGAAGTATTTCTGCTGCCATAAACACAACAATCTGGACATGAAGAAACTTGAAAATCCCAGAACAAAACCTAATTTTGTTCAATAAAATAATAAAAGTGCAGTACTTTAATTACATTAAGTGTAGTACTTTTTATGCTAATCTTGGACATAGCTGTGGAGTCTTTCTGAGGAAGCATTTTCAATCAGACTCCTTGTCTGTTCTCAATGGGAACTCTGAAGTACTGAAATTCTCACCAGGACCAGAAAATTAATAGCCTGGTAGAGTGAAATTTGGGGGCCTCTTCAGAGACTGCAAAATACATTTTTTGGCCTTTTACCATTTAATTAGTTACTTTCATTGTCATACTAAACAACTACAAGATAAATTGATGCTAGCCTATCAGTCTTTATCATGTGATATGCAACTACTCCCAGAGAGAGTTGATTATGTGTGTAAACACCATTTATTGATTCTTAACTGGCCTGTGAACTTACCGATCCAGATATGCAACTAAGTGGTAGTATATGATTAGCTTAAGAACAGAAATGAGTGCCTCT
Organism: Mormyrus proboscirostris; assembly: GCA_026779585.1. Taxonomy (NCBI): domain Eukaryota; kingdom Metazoa; phylum Chordata; class Actinopteri; order Osteoglossiformes; family Mormyridae; genus Mormyrus; species Mormyrus proboscirostris. Next base: position 25,908,936 of record JAODKF010000009.1, read on the forward strand.
TCTTCAGTAATGTATCTGCCATACATATGACTCTAAAGTCCTTCTGAGCTTTCCAGATGACATAATATGAAGTAATTATGTAATTACTGTTTTAGTCAGTGTTTTCAGCAACATTTATATTTCCGTTTTTTCAGTGAATTCCAATACAGGCTTTTGTGTACAGTAGCAGCTACTGTCTTGCTGGAATATATTAAACCTCTGAAGCACAATTACAATAATTGCAGTAGAATAGTGTGGGCAATATTCAGTTGCTAGTATTCTCACCACATACTCACACCACCAGGGTCACGCGTTTGATTCCAGCACCTGGTGTGTTTTTGTGTTGGCTTTTTCTGGGTACACCACTTTCCTTCTGCAATCCAAAATCACGAGATTAGACTGAATGGTATGTAATGACCTGCGCCCTGCATAGGCAAGTATTACAAGTGATTGGATAATTTTGATTGCATTTGTGTACAAAGTACAGTGCCCTCAACAATTATTGTCACCCCTTGTAAAGATTTGTAAAAAAATGTTAGAAAATATCCACCTTTTGGCGAAGTAGCTTCATGTCTCATTGAAAAAATGAGAAAAATCCAACCTATCACTGAAAAAAATGTAATCAAAGAAAAAGAAAACTGTCAGTACGAAATAATTATTTTTAAACAAAAACATGTGCCACAATTATTGGCATTCTTGGAAATTACAGTGAACACAATGCAACTAAAGCGTGTTTCCCATGTAAATTGTACAACTTTGAATTGATTGGAGTGTGTAGGAACAATCAAGCTGTAATCCATGAATTCCTGATTAACTGGGGTACAAACATGAGGTGACAGAGGCCAAATTCCTTTAGTTACCCATAAACATGGGAAAGATAAGAGAACACAAAAAACAAATGAGGTGTGTTGACCTTCATAAGTCAGGAATTCGGTACAAAATTAGCTACTCACCTGAAAATGTCCAATTCAACTGTTCAGCAATAATAAAACAGTGGACATCAACTGGAACTGTTACAAACCTGCCTGGAAGAGGACCCAAGTTTATTTTTCTCCTAGATACACTGAGGATGATAGTAAGAGAGGCAAAAATCCCCAAGGATCACTGTTGGTGAATTACAAAACAAGGTACAATCTTGGGGTTACCATGTTCCCAAAACCACCATTCGACACCACCTTCATGCTAGCATTCATTGGAAGGTATGCAAGAAAGAAGGCCATGTCTGTCAGTTAACCACAAATGTAAGCTCCTGGAGTTTATGAAACGCTACTACAACTTTGACTGGAACCATGTTCTATGGTATGATGAAACAAAAATGGAGCATTTGGGCAATGAACATTCAAAGTGGGTTTGGAAGAAGGATGGCTATAATGAAAAGAACCTCATCCCAACTGTAAAATGTGATGGACGTTCTGTGATATTGTGAGCTGTTTTTCCTACAAAGACCCTGGAAACCTTGTTAGGGTACATGGCATTATGGACATGAAATACCAGGACATTTAAAATCAAAATTTAGTTGACATTAGGAAACTCAAACTGGACCATCACTAGATCTTCAAGTAGGACAGTGATCCTAAGCACACATCCAAATCAACATATCTCACTGCAGGATCAAGCTTCTGCCCCTGACGTGACCCCCACTGAAAACCTTTGGGCTGAGGTGAAGAGGAGAGTGCAAAAGAGAGGGCCTAGGGCCCTGGATGATCTGGAAAGATTCTGTAAAGAGGAATGGCCTCAGATGCCCTGCTCTGTATTCTCCAACCTGATATAATGTTACAGGAGAAGACCAAGTGCTGTTATAATGGCAAAGGGAGGTTGTACGTATTAAATGTTGGGGTGCCAATAATTGTGGCACGTGTGTTTTATTGAAGATAATTATTTCTTGATGAAGGATTTGTTTTTCTTTGATTAAATTTTATTTCAATGAAAGGTTGGATTTTTCTAAATTTCAGTGAGACATGAAGCTACGTCACCAAAAGGTGGATTTTTTTCACCCTTTCTGCAAATCTTTAAAAAGGGTGCCAATAATTGTGGAGGGCACTCTGTATGCATGTGCAGTACCAATCAAAAGCTTCGCAAGGCCTACCCCAGAAAAGATTTATTTGTACTATTCTCTGCATTTTAGAATAACTATAAACCAAAAAAATATTTACCAAAAAAAGAATAATTTATTAGGTGAGCCAGCTCTGTGAGTTGGGACTCAGAAGGTTACTGGTTCAAATCCTATGGCCTACGGAGTCATCCCATGATTGGGCCCTTGATCAAGGCACTTAACCTCAATTCATCCATGGCCTGGCTGACCCTACCATTTTCTCTATGCCATTTTCATGAGGTGGCCTCCTGCCCACTTTTCCTTCATTCTCTGGTCAAAGCCTTTCCTACTATGTTTAGGTCAGGTGGCCAAATCATGTGATGCGACACTATTACTCTCCTTTCTAGGCGACTTGGCATGTCCAAACTTTTGACTGGTGCTATATATTGAGGTGTGCAGGCAATAATGTATCATTAATACTTTCACTGTTGACAGTTTTTCTTGATTTGGCAATATCTCAACATTACCCTGTTAACCTGTAATAATCCAATTATGATATTACATAACAAAGTTAACATTCACTTTATTAGCACAATAAAGTGAAGTCAGCTGTGTACCTGAATCTACTGAATGGCCAGGTTACATCTCCATCCTTCATGAATGGATGTCTTCTTCCCTGTTGACATGGGCATATTCCAGGTCAAGAATGCCAAGATTCATTGGGTTTGAACTGTCAAAGAGTGGTTCAAGGGGCATGAGGAATCATTTTCACATATGACTTGGTCACCACAGTTGTGACCTTAACCTCATTGAAGGTGTTTGGGATGTGCTGAAGGAGGCTTTATTGAGTGGTTCAACTCACTTGTCAATACAGGATCTTGGTGAGAAATGAATGCAAATCTGCATGAAAATAAAGGGTGAGATGTCGTATAAGCCCGTGGAAAGAATGGCATGACAAATGTGTGCCATAATCAAAGCTAAAGGCGGTTCAACAAAAAATTCAAATGGTGACTTGGCCGGGCAGTATATATTTTAATCATGTATAGCAATATGCTTTTCTTTGTAAAATTGTATGTTTTAACATTTCATTCTATATATTTTTAGTGAATGCTCCTCATACAGATTTTTAAAAATATGATAGGTAAGGCTGCCTAGAAAACACTGACATCATCCAATGTTATTTTGACATGTAGTCCTGCCTTGCTTTGAATAAAATGACAAGAACTCTGAGTGTATCATAAACTATGCCAGTGTATGTTGTGAGAGATTAATAAGAGAATGGATAAAGGTGCATTTGTTATGGTCTGCATTTTTAGAGCTCCTTGCCCTTGTGCTCACCTTTTTTTGTAATTTCTCAGGATCTCTCAGCCCAATTCATCCCACCTGCCATCCCAGCTCTCTCATATTCTCCTGACTTGGGCTTTTTTTTACTATGAGAGCATGTTGTGTTTATTCTGAACTGAATCTATCAGTTGAAATCAGGTCATAGGCAAAGACAAGTCAGCAGCTGGATCAAAAATATGACTTCTAAGCGACATTTAGCTACTGGCTGCCTGCTACAATTTTGATACGTAAAAATTATGCTTTACAGGGCATGTCAGTCACAACAGGGCCATTAATTGTTATAACTGGCATTTGAAATCCTTTCCGTATGTTGGATACGTAGTCCTCATCAGTATTATGACTGTCATTATTAGGGGTGTAACGGTACACAAAAATTACGATTTGATACATACCTCAGTTTTTAAGTCACGGTTTGGTACATTTTTGGTATGGAGATGTAAAAGAAAACACAAATTACTTGTTTTTTTCTTTATTAAACAGTGGTTTCCTGAACAAAGATTGGCTATCTTTCTTAAATAAAAAGTATGTCAATACTCCTGCAACCTACTACTAAAAAACTAACATTTACTTAAGTAAATCGAAACAAATATTCTCTCAAGTAAATAAAAAAGAAATATCAATTAAGGTGCACATTTAGAAAATTAACTGTACCTGATTTGTACTGTATTCACATTAGCAGCTTTCAGCTTCATATTAGAATTATGCAACACAAATAATGTCTCATAAAATACATTATGGTGCAGCATTTTAAGAAAATACCTGTGCTATACTTGTATTCACATTAACAACTTCCAGCTTCATATTAGGACATACGGAGGCATGCATAGTAACGTGGCTTCATCCACCCCTTTCCGAATGATGCTCAGGGGAAATATACAAACAAACAAAGGTATGCGTACCAACCCAAAAGATTGATACAGAAAATTTTCAGTATGAATATGTGTACCGTTACACTCCTAGTCATTATGTATGAAAATATATTTGCATGTTTTTTGTTTAATTAGAATAAATATTGACACTTGTCACATTGAGAAACTTTAAATTATATAGAAAGGGTCAGTAAGGAGGTAAGCTGGACACCTCAGAATGTTCTACGAACTATGCAGCTGTTGAAGCCTCAAGCAAGTTGTCTAATCTGAATCATTTCACTAAATTTCCATTCCTAAAAATAGTAAAATGTTATCTGGATGTAATAGTATAAATGTACTATTAATCTGGAATCGCCCTTTGTTTGTTCTTTCCTCTTACCAGTACCAACACAATGCCTAAACAAGTAGAAGTAAGGATGCACGAGAGTCACATGGAGTCTGTTGACCCTCTCCCTAAATCTATGAGTAACGGCATCTGCCAGAAGATGTGCAGGAACATGCTGCTTACGCTCACTATACTCGGTCAGTGTAGCACACTTCATGTTCCTGATGTAACAGTATGTGTTGTGCAGTACAATTAATATTTTCTAAGACCTTCTGAAATAATTTTATTTAAATCTTAAAAATCAAAAAAATAGATATGGTAATACATTACTGTAATCAGTTGCATAGGATTTATTTAATATTTGGTATTTGCTAATTGACTCTGGAGTTGAGAGTGGATCATTGGTCACTAATGGTCTCTCTGTACTGTAGGTGTGATTCTTGGGTCAGTAGCAGGGATGCTCCTGCGTTACATTTCACCTCTGCCGCCTGATGTCATCATGGTCATCGCCTTCCCTGGAGACATCCTTATGAGGATGCTGAAAATGCTTATCCTGCCACTTATCATTTCTAGCTTAATCACAGGTTAGTCATCCTCAATAACAACCAAATCTGGAAATTAGAAACCTCCTTATATCTTAGTATGACCTTGTAAGAGCTCAGAATCACAGTTCTTATTTTATTTTGATCACCATACTACATTATTTATAATATGATATTTGCTTAATTATAATTTAATAAGCAGTAACAATTCTAGTGCAGAGTTTTCCTAAATCTGCGATTTTCTACTCAGCTATATGCCTGAACTTCTAGTAAGACAAGAAATGCCACTGAAATATCACTGACTTCCTCTTTTAGTAGTGTATAATAGAGGTAGAATAGCCACATACCATATTAATCTACAAAATGTGTTGTATTTTTCTGAAGGTCTGGCAGGATTGGATGCAAAGTCCAGTGGGCGTCTGGGTACCAGGGCAATGGTGTACTACATGTCCACCACTATCATTGCAGCTGTACTTGGTGTTATCTTGGTTTTGATCATACATCCGGGAAACCCAAAGCTAAAAGCCCGGCTTGGGGAAGGAAACAAGAATGATGAGGTGTCCAGTTTGGATGCCTTTTTTGACCTGATTAGGAACCTTTTCCCTGAGAATCTGGTTCAGGCCTGTTTCCAGCAGGTAAGTCTCATATCTTTATATAAATAGCCAGGAGAGCATATGGGGAAGAATTTACATTTCATTTTTGCTAAAACCATATGTTTTGTATTTATTGGAACAAAAAAAATCTACTTTCCCTACAGATCCAAACTGTCACAAAGAAAGTGGAGCAGGTTCCTGATTATGTAGAGGAGGGGAACGTTACCTTGGGCGACTTCCTCCTGAACAGCACCATGGCCCCACCAGAACCTGTTTATGTTATTAAAAAATCCCTGCAGTTCAAAAGTGGAATGAATGTATTAGGTACTCTACCAGGCCTCTGTTGCACTTTATAGTCTTATTGTTATTATTTTAAAGTCGTGTAAGGGTAGGAAAACTTTTATGGTGGGTGAATGTAAGAAAAATTATTGGTTTCCTTGTGGATTTAACACATCATTCTTATGTCATAAAATGAAATTTCACATTTTTATGAAAAATTGGCTATTTTTTTTTTTTTTAAAAATGTTTTAATTAATTAAAGCTGGTTGCTTTGTGTTGCTTGGTTTTCAGGCCTCATTGGCTTCTTCATCGCCTTTGGTATCTCCATGGGAAAGATGGGAGAAAAGGCAAGGTTGATGATTGACTTCTTCAATATTCTGAATGAAATTGTCATGAGACTTGTCATTATGATCATGTGGTAAGTGATTTTTCCCAAAGTCCATAGCTAAAGCTGTTCGAAATCATACTGTATAGGTTTATTGGTGCATTTTACAGGCCTACAATGTGATCTACTTATTAGTAGTCCAGAAGACTTTTGATGTTGTCCCCCACAAACAGCTCTTGCTTAAGTTCAAAGCTGCAGGGGGTTTTAGGAACTGTGGCAGCTTGGATCGAAAACTGGTTAACTGACAGAAAGCAGCGAGCGGTTATTAGAAGCACAATGTCACAGTGGGTCTGCGTTCATAGTGCATTCAATTTTAGGACCACTATTGTTCCTAAATTACATTAATGATATTGACACCAATACATACAGTAAACTGGTTAAATTTGCAGACGACACCAAGGTGGGTGGTGTAG
>JAODKF010000009.1:25915796-25934282 GCA_026779585.1 Mormyrus proboscirostris
AAGACCCCACCTAGAATATTGTGTGCAGGTTTGGTCACCATACCTTAAGAAGGACATTGCTGCCTTAGAAAAGGTGCCATGGAGGGCTACGAGAATGATTCCTTAGAGTAATGTCTTAAGAGGAGAGGTTAGCTGAGCTGAATCTGTTTAGCCTCGAGCAAAGGAGACTAAGGGGGGACATGATATATCCAGGTATATAAGATTCTAACAGGTCTGGACGCAGTTTGTCACGTCCGCCGTGCAGATAAGCAGGCAAATTAGGAGTTGAGCCAGAAGTACAGGAAAATGGGGTTTAATGAAGGGCAGACAAACGCAGACGGCTACAAAACATTAATGACGGATCTGCCAAACAAGGGGAAGATGCGAACTGATATACACAAGACTAGTGTAGTCGTGTAGTCAGAGTATGGAATAGTCTTCCTGCTACTGTAGTGGAAGCTAAAACCCTGGGTTCCTTTAAATCAAAGCTAGATAAGATTTTAACAACTCTGAATTATTAGTTAAGTTCTCCCCAAACGAGCTTGATGGGCCGAATGGCCTTCTCTCATTTGTAAATTTCTTATGTTGTTATACTCTACATATATTCTGTATACTGTAGCTTATATTCTTCACCCTCATATATCCTGATCACCCTGTAAGTAATATCATAACCATATAAATGAGCTCAAACCAAAGCTGTTAGCAAGGTTGAGATTGAGGTCCTGTTCGTGGAAGTGTAAATGCTTGTAGGCATGCTGTTTGGGTGCCTTTCCAATAGTGTTACTACTAGGAATGTCACGATACCAGAAATTCAGTAGTCATACCACTGCCAGTGAAATTCCACAATCCTCAAAACCCAATTTAAGATATTAAACAAGAAATGGAAGCAGAACAAAACAGAACAATTAAACACAGGTAAGACATTTATTCATACATCTATTTACAGTTTTCAAGATGGGCCGTGGGAAAATTAAAGGCAACAAAGTATTTGCGTCACCTATCGTAACAAGCTTAAAAACAAATGTACTGTAGATCACTAACTATGGAAATAACTTACAGTAAAAGTATTTTTTTATCCGCATATGTAACATTTTAGAAATTGATTTGTGATTTGTTAACTTTGTCAGGATGTGAACCAGATCAAGTTTATAAATGTAGTACTTTTATTTTAAGATATGCCCTATTTCTTTTAGAATTTACCCGGGGAGGGGGGGGCATTTCAGATGGGCATAAGAACACTTGTAGGCATGTATGTTGCTCCTGTCCAGTCCGGAAGAATTGTACCCTTGGCAAATCTCTGTTTAAGAAGACTTTATAAATGAGGTCCCTGGACTACTTGAGATTAACAGATGTCCACTGCATTTCCACAATTATGAACTCAAAACCAGTGCTCCTTCTGTCTACTTATAGGTATTCCCCTTTGGGTATTGCATGTCTGATTTGTGGGAAGATCATTTCTATCAAGGACCTGGAAGTGGTGGCACGTCAGCTGGGAATGTACATGGTCACAGTCATTGTGGGCCTGATTATCCATGGTGGTATCTTCCTGCCCCTCATTTATTTCACCATTGTCCGAAAAAACCCTTTCTCCTTCTTCATGGGCATCTTCCAGGCTTGGATCACAGCCCTGGGAACAGCATCTAGGTACAAGAGGTTCCTTCCACTAGATAAAAGCTTCTGTGGGCTACTTGTTAGGTGTACATAGGGTTACAAAATTCTGGGAATTTTCTCGTTAATTCCCATATATTTCCGTTATTTCCCCAGGAAAGTTTCCAACTGGAATATTTCCAAAATTCCAAAAGCTTAACTTCTCATGGAATGGAAAGTTTCTGGAAAGATTACCAAACTTTTCTGTCCCTTTGCAACCCTAGGTGTACCACATCTTCAGATATCCGCCAGTTATTAACAGGAATCTCACCACCAAATGGTTAATTTGTTCATCACCAGAGAACATTCTGTCAAGCACAAACATATGCTGCCACTTTGTTTTATACAAAACTATATTCTGGGGCTGGCATTAGAAATTTTTAGTATTTTTTTCCTTGATAAAGACACATGCTGCTTATTCTTGTAATGAATTGTGTGTAACAATGCATTGTAGTAAAGATTTTACTAAACTCAATTACAGAAAGTTGCTAGTGAGTTACACATGCAATGACATTTAGCTTGATACTATCATATATGTATTTGCCTCTCAGCGCTGGTACACTGCCTGTCACTTTCCGGTGCCTTGAGGACAACCTAGGCATTGATAAGAGGGTGACGCGGTTCGTGCTCCCGGTTGGAGCAACCATCAACATGGATGGAACAGCCCTCTATGAGGCTGTAGCAGCCATTTTCATCGCCCAAATGAACGGGATAGATCTTGATGGGGGTCAGATTGTCACTGTCAGGTGAGTTTCGGCAAATCCTCAAGAAGATTCGACACAACTCTTCAAAAAAATTGAAGTGGTTGTTGGAATGAATTAGGAGTTGATATAACCAATAGCACTGGATAACCAACAGACACAAGTCCTTTAATCATAGTACTCTAACTACATATTTCTCCATACACAGTCTCTAACTCCATACTTTTGTACCCAGTCTGACTGCCACCCTGGCCAGCATAGGAGCAGCGAGTATTCCCAGTGCTGGACTTGTAACTATGCTTCTTATCTTGACTGCCGTGGGCCTCCCTACTCAGGACATCAGTCTGCTGGTGGCTGTTGATTGGCTTCTGTGAGTACTTGCACTTTACATGCTGAAAAAACATAGCTTGTGTTGCTACTGTTATTGATTAAAATTCATTATTCCATCATATTAATCCAATATATATATATATATATATTTAGAGTGTGATACTTTCTAGAAGTTATCCTGTTGGGGTGTCTTTCTTTTTGTCTTCAAATCTGCCTTCTATGACAGTGATCGGTTTCGAACATCAGTCAACGTGGTGGGTGATTCCTATGGGGCGGGCATCGTGTACCACCTCTCCAAAGCAGAGCTTGACACCTTGGACGCCCACCATGTGCGATCAGATGACATTGAAATGGTCAAAACCCAATCCTATTATGATGACATCAAGAACCATCGTGAAAACAGCTCCAACCAGTGCATTTATGCCGGTCACAACTCAGTTCGAGTAGATGAATGCAAGGTAGATTTTACACTTACAGATATAGAGACATGTATATAGCCATATTCGTGATCTGCATTTTTGTGATAACCTCTACTTGTATATATGAATTTACATTTACTAAAAATACAAAATGTATATATGTATATTTATTAAATGAATGCACTTATTTATTTATTTGTTTGTTGGGTATTTAAATGGAATAGCTGTGTTTGTGCTGCTCATATATAATTATGGTGTATATTTACTGAAAATTTCAGAAGAATAAATCTTTATTAGTATATTTTTTCTATGGCAGTTTTCAAGAACTATTAAAAATAGTTTTAGTAGCACATTGTGAATCTTCACATCACAAAAACACTGTGTGACTCAAAACTGTTCCCATATGTATGAATAAATGGCAAAAATAACACGGAACATCCCTCATCCATGAATTTACCACCAATTGCTTTTATGGAAAAAATACCAGTAAAAATACCAAAGAAAAGACAGATTAAAAGATAAAGAAGTGCCGTACCTCTTTTCCATTTCGGCTGTCTTTTTGTTTAACAATTTTGTATAACAGGTCAACAACTCAGACTAGTCCCCCCAGGTGACCCCATCTTCATTTATGTGAATAGGAGACTTTAATTTCTTTTCAGTAGTATGAACTAGGCCTAAACTTCTAATAAACTTTGTCATAATTTCAATATTGCAGTATTGCAGCTCCTTAAACTTTTACATGTATCTTACTCAGAAAACAAAATATAAGGTAAGCACTTTCCAACAGCCTTTTCTCATCTGAGTTGAAATTAGTCAAAGGTATGGTAAATATATAAAGTATCTTTCTGCCGCCCCAGTGCAATTGACTGGATTATATCTAAGAAATATTACTTCAGTCTTTTCTTATTGCCCGAAATATGATAACTCAGTGCCATTCCAGAAAAATCATGTTCAATCTTCCACACAACCTAATTTAATGCACCATGGAAGACATAATGGCTGCTATTTCATGAAATCTTCCTGATTTCATCTCATAGTATATATTTATATATATACTCTTGTAAAAAATCTTACAAAAATGAAAATGATGCAAGGTGGTCTTTTAATGGATATTCTATTATTTATTTTCAATGTACTGTTATGTGTGTGTTCCATTGTACTTCATGCTTGGTTTGATCATTCAATGAATTTTTAAAAATATCTATGAAGATCTCTTGTTTCTCTTACTCTTTCCTTCTCTCTTATCTCTCTTTTTATATGAGTTTTTTTTTTCAGTTTCAAGAGCTAGATCAGTAAAGACATGCACTTTACCATGTTTGGTCCTACAGTCAGATGTTGTTGATAATTGCTTGCAGGTAACCTTGGCCACAAATGACTGAATTGAGGAGACACAGTTGTTGGGGAGGAACCCCAGCAATGTGATTCATAGCCCCAAGCTTCCACAAATGGTGAAATAAAACCATAAGATCAATAATAACTAAAATTAAATAGAACTAGTTTTTAGGTGGTAGCTATTATTTTTCATGATAATAACTAATCAGCTCGTAGTTTTTAATTAATCTGATCTTAATGAATAACAAACTAATTGTTTACCAGATAAAATACTAATGTGGCTATTACTATGTAGACTTACAGTGCTGTAGATAGCAACAAGTGCAACCCAAGCATTCCTGCATTCGACTCCTGTGAATTGAATGTTGAATATTAGAATGGTCCATGCTCGCAAACACGTCTGTGATGAAAATGGTGGTGAAAGTTTGGTGCTGCTGTAATAGCTATCCCCATCTGGAGATGCCTTCTGCTGTGTTTGAGAGCCTTTTCCTCCCATCAACCTAAATGTGGACCCTGGTTAAAGATGTAGCAGCAAAAGGAGAGGATAGAGATCAAGCATGGTGAAATCTAACCAGAGGCGAACTGATGTCTTAGTCTTTCTGCAAGTTAAAGTACGGTGTGTCTGATGACTGGGCATCCCCATCATTAGATTGCTTTGAGGCGATTCTTACTTGTTTTCCAGATTTTACTGTTAGGGTTTGAATGTTGTTTTTTTGTGTTTTGGCATGCACATGGATGAGAGCCATTTTGTCATCTCACAACTCTCAGAACTTTCTGAAATGTCATCTCAATACTTTAGATAACCACCCACTGTATGATGGATGACCGGGACAAAAAGACAAGACTTCATATTGACAAATCTGTATGAATACGGTACAATTACAATGTATAGACCATATAGTATAGTTTCTTTAAATATAGCATTATTAAATTGCACATTTAAGGGCACTGAACACTGAAATTACACAATTTGGGGTCTTCTTTCATTTTACTGTGACCCATTTTTAAACTATAGCTATTGCTTTAGAGTCTATCTTAAATGAAGGACAGATTTTCTCTTCTATTTCTCAACTTTTTAAATGTCTTAGTCTCTCTTATGACTTGCAGTGTTGAAGACTGACCAATAAATAAAATGCAAAGTGGCAAACACACACCAACACACACACACACACACACACACAGGTTTGTAATTATATCCTTGTGGATATGTTCATTTCTATGGAAAAAATTCTAATCACATCACGATGAGCTTAATTCCTACCCAGCCCGAACCTTAACTATTAGTACTCAAACAAAATACATTTGTTTGATGCATTTTTAGTTTTTTGATTGAATTCACAGATCTCTGTGGGGACCTAAAAACAGGTTTTTATTACATTGTAATAATTACGTTGCAATATTAACATAATCCACGCGTGCACACACACACACACACACACACACACACACAAACAAGCAAGCAATAAATTTCCAATATTATGCAAAAACCAAGCACAGAAAGCATTTCAAATGCCATCAACAGTACAAAAGGTGAAAAGAGTTATTCTGGGTTGTTTCATGCGACTCACAAGGATTATCTCCAACTATCATCACACAAAATCAGCCTTCTTCTAGAAGTGTGGAAGGAGAGTTGTCATGCAAACATCACAATCTGGTATTTTCTATTGAAAATTATATCATAATTATATCAAAATATGGTATATTTGATCATTCATCATACATTAAGATTTCGATCTCTTTCAATGAACCAAAAATGGAAAATAAAATATTATTTGAGCACTTCCATACATGCATGTGACCTGTGTTGGCATTTTATTTAGTTTTACTGTTCTTAATTTACTGTTACTATTTGGCTTTTAACTGCAAGCTGTGCAGCCAGTGTTCATGACAATACTGATAATAACAAATGCAAAAAAAAGTTTTTCCCATGGTACCCTCCAGAAAGGTTGCTAATGCCATTAATGCTGTTTGTTCTGCGCTGTTCAATTGTGTTGGATATTTTTAACTGGTTCAATTGTTGCATATGGATAATGTTAAATTTATTAACTATATAATTAATTGCAAGTAGTTTGCAGCTGATCACAGGACAGATGAACTGTATCCCACCTTTGTGGTTGTACTATTATAATAATCAGCAGAAAGGTTAGAATGATAATCAGATATCTTCTAAGGGAAATAAGCACTAAACTGATTATCTGCATCAATTTATATTTTAAGAACAGGACATAAAAATCAATTTTTATTTCACATTTTGAATGCATTTTATTAAAGTGCCTAATTGCACTTTGTGTACATATTGTACTTGAGCTGCATTTTAATAATTTGCATGGGGAAATGCTGTTGGATTACATTTTGTTGTTTTAGAGCATTATCAGTTCATAAAATGAGATTTCAAAAGAAGGATAAAAAGCTGCCATGTCATTATAATTAACTGGTCACCAGCTGCCTCATGCTACTGTTGCAATACATTATGCGACTTTGTTCTATACAATCTTTATGTGAGAATGTTCTTTAACTATGGGATCATGTTACTTGGCTTGTGAATATTCTGATATGTTTTGGATGTAGTAATTAGAAATTTAAATATTACTTGTGATTTTCAAGGACAGAAGCTTCACACACAAGACAAGACAAGTTTTTTTGCAATATTAATATATATTACCTGTAGAAAATTTAATTTGAGTTAGGTTAACCTTTACAACAACTGCTTGTCGTGCTTCACACATTCATAGGTTTTATAGGGTAGCCATTAAATGTCATGACATCATGAGCGTATAATTCACTCTAACACTGTTCTGGGTGTCATTCTGAAACCTTACTTTGAAAGTAGTAGGTATATCTCTATGGGTATGGCAAAAGCAACTCAGCCTGCTTCTTCCTAATGGATCATGAAACTAATACAATTATGTATCAGCATGTTTGTAACATATCCTGGCTGTTTTTAGGTGTAATATCTTTATATTTAAATATGTTGTTGTACATTTATGGGAGTGAGAGTGAGGAAAATTTAAGAATTGCTTTTGTGTTTTTTCTCTTATTCTGCAAACTAATAAATGTAAATTCATAACAAATACTGAGGTTTTTCTTTCAGTCTGAGTAAAAAGCTCTTATCTCTTTGTTGAGGAATTCATCCCATTTCTACATAATATACATGAACAGCATTATCTTATCCCATGGTGGCTAAATATTAGACCAGTTTTTTTTTTGAACAATCAAGAATCAAAATACTGCACTTATTTTGCAACTTGCAAGAAACCAGTGATAGTCAGATCAATTCTGAGGTGCAACAGAGGATGTAAATCAATAATTCTGTGACATTTTGTAAAACTGGATGGATTCTAAATAGATGAAAGTTTGAATCACTTACAAACTACCATAATAATAGTTTGTTTTGAGAAGGACATGGAAGCACGTGTGAACAAAAACAACAAACAAAAGGGGTCTTATTAAAAAAGTATAATATTAAAAAAGTATAAAACTGAAAACAAGATCTCGGGCGATCTAAACGAGGGTAATGAAGGAAGACAAGACATAGGCAACACTGGGGAACAATGTCAATGACAGAGCTCGGAAACACAGGACTGGGAAGAAATTCAATAAACAACTAACGAGGGAGCAAACTGTCACAGCGTGGTTTGGCACAAGTCGGAAAAAGGTGATAATGTACTGATGGCTTCGAGACAAAGGGGATTTATTAAGGGCACTAACAATATACAAAATAAAGGGACCACAAGAGGTCAGAAGAAAATGAGGGAAATAAACTCAAAAGAAACCACAAAGCAAATACACCGGGGAACTGAGCAACACAGTAAACAGGACTGAGCAACAGAACAGAGCAACAAGTGGTCAAATGTTTCACCCATCATCTGCAGCCCTGGTGATTATTGCACATATACAATATAATAGCCATACTGTATGATATCACTCAGCCCTACTGGCCAGCCTCAAACCCATGATCAGAGGGTTAAAAGTCTCAGAGCAACATGCTCAACCCACTGAGCTATGAAGTGGTTCGGGGAGCGGGGAGAGTACACTAGGGCTGAATGGCTATAAGAGGGAGTGGAAAAGTGCAATGACCTGCAACACCTGCTGGCCAAACACAAGTAATAATACTTTGAAATCAATCCTATAATGCACAGAACACTAGTGAAGTGATTTAAGGACTGAAGTGATATTCTCTACAATAATTTAAATTTTTTCTATGTTCAAATGTAGAAAATTGTGGCACATCCATTCCTTGATTTGTTCATTGCATGTTTTCAGTGAATCTAAGGGACTATATTCACAATATTCCCCTTCATAATTACAGTAATAGATGTTTTAGTGTTCCATAAACTGCATAAGTGGGACCATGAAGATTTTGAACAGAATATTTTTGTTCACTCAAATTTACAATTATTTATTGACATGAGGTAGTCCCTATCTTGTACATGTGATTCAAGCCAATTTAAGCTGTTGCCAAAAAGTTCCACCTACTTTTCAAGTCTGTCTACAAATCCTTCTAAACACCATGGGTTGTAACAGGGCTGCTGACAGCAAAGTTTTAAAGACGTTTGACCTATCAGACTTAGAAGTGTGTGGTGTGGAAGAGGATACCTACATAGACCTGCCCAGGGTATTCACCTATAGCTTCATTCCAGTACAGAAAGAGAACATTCCCAAACAGGAAGATCTTACCTGAAAGATGTGTCACTACCTCAGATAGATGGGCCTGCTCATAGGCACCAATGTCTCAAAGGCAATGGAGCCATGGCAGGTGATACATAGTGAAGGAGATGGCCCCTATGCAGTTAGAACTGCCTTAGGATGGGTGGTAAAGGGGCTGTTAAGGGGACTGAAGATGGACAGCAACACCAATCAGAGCCATACAATTAACCGCCTTTCAGTTGTGGAAAGAGACAAACTGTTAAGACAATAGTACAATACAGACTTCCCAGAGTGTGACAGTGAAGTAAAGGAAGAAATGTCAAAAGAAGACCACAAGTCTCTGGTGAACAGTTCCACTAGACCGGTGGATGGGCATTACTGTGTAGGCTTGCTGCTGAAAGATGAGGCCATAATAATGTAAAACAAGCACTGTATTGCAGAACATCGTGCCAATAGCCTGAAAAGGAAACTGAAAAGATACAAAAGTTTCAATGAAGACTATAAGGCATTCATGAAAGACATCTTAGAGAACGGATATGAAGTCAAGGTCCCTCAGGAACAACTGCAGTGGGAAGATGGCAGGGTGTGGTACATTCCTCACCATGGAGCGTATCACCCTAAGAAGAAGAAGATCCATGTAGTTTTTGATTGCACAACAACCTACAGAGGAGTCTCTCTAAATGAGTAGTTACTGCAGGGCCCAAATCTCACCAACACACTCATTGGTGTTCTAATGAGATTCAGGCAACAACCAGTGGCATTGATGGCAGACGTCAAAGCCATGTTTTAACAGGTTAAAGTGCCTGAGGAAGATCGTGCAGCAGATGTAAAAGACTTGGACCTAAGCCACAACAGCCGTCCCAAGGATGGTGTACGAACTCAGTCAGTTTCAAATTCCAGTTGAATATCCTTGAAAGGTTTATAACAAGGCATGGGATCCTGTCTGTCATTAGTTGTACGACCCCCTAGGATTTTTTGCACCAGTTATTCTGCCTGTAAAGCAGATCCTAAGGGTGTTGTGTGAAGAAAAGTATGGCTGGGACCAAGAAATCAATGATCATCAAGCACACACATGGAAAGAATGGTTGTCAGTAACATTTGGACAGTCAGCACAATTACACCACTTTGCCGATGCTTCGGAGAACAGCTATGGTACCGCCTCATACCTACTGCTGTCAAACCAAGCCGGTGAGAAGTATTGCAGCGTTTTGATGGGAAAGGCAAGAGTAGCCCTGTTGAAAAGTGTAACAATCCGACGGCTAAAGCTAACAGCTGCAGTGGTGTGTGTGAAAATGGGCCAGATTTTATGACGTGAACTGCAGGTGCCACTTCAAGATTCTGTTTTTTGGACTGATAGCACTACAGTGTTAAGATACATTGGAAATTAACACAGTCGCTTCAAGACCTTTGTGGCAAACCGAGTAACAATGATAAGGGAACATAGCCATCCTTCACAGTAGCACTACGTGAAGTCAGGAGAAAATTCAGCGGACCAAGGGCTGAAGGTAAGAGACTTGCAAAAGCAAGACTTGGTTACAAGGCCCAAGTTTCCTACTAAAGTCTCCGGAAGATTGGCCTGAATTACCGTACCTGAAGGACATGTCCCAGAATGATCCTGAGGTCAAGTCCTGTGCAGTAAAGGTTGAAAAGGATGCACAAAGGAAAGCATTAGTATTGAATAACCTGATTTTATATTTCTCCAATTGGACATGACTAAGAAGGGCAGTGGCTTGGTTTTTGAAGCTGAAACAAATGCTGCTGCATTTGAGAAGGGAAAGAAAGGTTTTCATGGACCAAATTAGATTGTCCAAGAGATGCCCATGCCAACATGAGCTGCTGGCAACAGCACACATAAAAAGGTATAGGTTGACATTGAAACCAGCTTTACTTGCTATAGAAGATCTGGAAGAGGCCGAAAATGAGATAATAAAGGTTAGTCAGTTCCATACTTACCCAGAGGAAATTATGGCTCTACAAACAGCTGAACATGTAAGAAAGACCAGCCCAATCTACAAACTGGATCCCTTCCTGAAAGATAGAATTCTCTCTAGATTGTCAATGCCAGAGGAGGCAAAGCACCCTGCAATTCTTTGCAAAGAGTCTCCTATTGCTGCTATCATCTTGCAGCACATCCACAAGAAAATTGGACATTGCGGACACAATTGCATGTTGTCCCAGCTGCGCACAAAGTACTGGATAACTCAAGTCAGTTCAGTGATTAGAGGCATAATTTCCAGATGCGCGATCTGCAGAAGGTTTAATAACAGGACAGGAGAGCAGAAAATGGCTGATCTACCATTGGACCGGATCGTGCCAGATCAACCTCCATTTACCAACGTAGAAGTGGACTTCTTTGGGCCTTTTGAAGTCAAGAGAGGACGAAGCCATGTTAAAAGGTACGGAGTGCTTTTTACCTGCCTTATCATAAGAGCTGTCCACATCAAGATTGCCCATAGTCTAGATACCGACTCCTGCATAAATGCGCTCCGCTGCTTTACATGCAGAAGAGGTCAGGTTAAGATTATGCGCTCAGACAATGGGACTAAGTTTGTTGCTGCTGAGAGAGAGCTATGTGCGGCACTTCAAGATCTGAACCAAAAGAAAATTGCTGATGTAAGGATGGAAAAAGGAGCTAAATGGATCTTTAATGCCCCCACCGCCTCCCATCACGGCAGCGTATGGGAAAGACAAATGCATACGGTCAGGAAGATCTTAAACTCAATCATCAGACAGCAATCATTGGATGATGAAGGACTGCTAACTGTCATGTGTGAGCACATGACATCATTAAGATCAGGCCCCTCACACTGGCATCAGACAATCCTAATGATCTTGACGTCTTGACACTCAACCACCTATTGACTGGTGAGCACAACCAAGCATCCCTTGAGTAATCGGGAAAGAAGATCAGTGTGCCTCTGTTGCCAAACTGTACAGGGCCATGATTCCTAGCTTCACAGAGAATGAGATCTCTGTCGCTGTAGCAGAGGAGTTTAAAGATAAAAACCCGCGGTTTCTTGATGTTGGATGAAACGTTGGAATAGATACGATGGGCACATTCTACATCAATTTCTCTGTCTGCCAAAGAAGGGAACCATAGTGGCAGTGACTGCTTCATAAAACCCACAGGATCATCCTTCTCCATGCCTGCAGGGAGGCCAAGTAGCCACAGGTTGTTGCATCTGCTACGGTCCTGTAGATCGACGATTTGCTGTTCTAGCGTATCCAGACGCTGGGCATGACTGTTTAAAGTTTTCCTCTGCTCTCTCTGTTCACCATTTTCAAACACATGGCAGTAGTATGAGAAGAGAGGTCGTTTCTCTGAGCACTAACTCAGATTTCAGAACCTGTTCTAGTCACGCTAGCAAGTCTGCCATGTCAGCAGAGGTGTAAAAAGTACTGAAAAATGTTACTCAAGTGAAAAGTACAAGTAATGAGTGAAAATTTTACTCAATTAAAAGTTAAAGTATTCAGCCAGAATCACATTTGAGTAAAAGTAAAAAAGTACTGCATTAAAATTATACTTGAGTATTAAAAAAGTAAAAGTAAAAGCAAGAATGAAAACTAGAGATTTTTGTTTACGTTTTTAATCTCTAAAAACATGGTTTTTATCCTGCTTTAGAACTGTTTAGATTTAACCATTTAATTATACGACAAGGCACACCTAATGCAAATATGCAACATGCTACTCAAAGTTGTAAAACCTCTGATTTACTGTAACTTAGGCAGAAGCTGATTTCACTAATCTCCTCCCTGGTATTATAAATCCCAGCCCCTCTCAACATGCCACGCACACATGTAGGATCTTGGGGTGGGAAGGTGTTGCGCACCCTACGGTGAGGGGGGCCATTCACAGGGCCTTACTCACTGTGATGCGCGGCCCTCTGCCTCCCCTTGTTTTAATTGCACTCTAGTCATCACATATCACTATACACACAGGGCCTTGGGGGGTGGGGGCACTATTCAGAGGTTGGTTATGCCATATCCATTGAGGGTCTTGGTCTGGGAGGGGTTCAGGTCTCTCCAGCATGGGCAGGGCTCTCTGCCGGGGGCCGGTCGGCTCCCGGCCACCTGCGGTCCTGGGGCCTTGGCCTTGGCCCATGCGGGAGCGGCCGTCCCCTCGCAGGGTCGGCTGCCTGTTGCCTCTGGTTCTCTGGGGCTCCTGCCCTCTTGGCTGCGGGGGCTGCGCCTGGGACCTCCCTCCTCCTCCTGCTGGGGTGGGGACGCGGATGTCATGGGAACAGGGGGCCTTGGCTCTTCCGTGCTCTTGGGGGGCTGCGGACGCCCTGGGTCTCCTGGGCCTGTCTCCGCTGGCCTCTGGCTCTTGTGGGGTGTGGTTGCGGCCCCCCGCCCTCGCTATCAAGTACATTCCATGGACAAATCCACATGCACTCAACACACGCACACATGTTCACACACCTCCCCCACACAGATGAACACACATGCAAATACACTTACATGCTCCCTTCCAAGTACGCGCAACAATTTTTTTTCTCCACTCATTTTCCTCCTAATCTATCACTCCCTGCCGGGCAGCTCAGCAACTGCAATATTTAACATGTGTTTAAAATATAATACAATAAATAAGCAAATAAAAAGAAACTGACCAACATGAGGGGCCTATACAGAGTTTATAGAGCTCCTCATGGTAAAGCTAATATGTCGGGCACAGCAGTGCATTCAGACCATTATTCTGCTTGATAAAGCCGCCATACAGGACACACGGGAAAAAAAAAAAAAAAAAAAAAAAAAAGAATTTGCTAAGGTACGGCCACGGGTGGTGTTGACCCTATGGCTGATTTTGGACTGAGTTCACTAATGGATCATGTTCTTCCTCCATTTTCTTCCACTGATTGAATGTAATCTCACTAATTTCCAGGTCAAGGTGCTGTGATTGATGTGACATGACGTCACTTCCAAAGGACAAATGAACATGTCTGACTAATTTCATAGAATATGAAAACGAATCTCATTGGCACAATGAAAAACATTTTAATTAAACTGGGATTCAGCCCAATTCAATTGGTTTGTTAGCAAGGAAAAATAAAATGAAGTGATCTCCAAAAATGAGTATTTTAAAATGATTTACTTTTTGACTGCAAATAAAATTGTAGGGAGTAAAAAGTACTTTTTTCTCTAAAAATGTATTTAAGTAAAAGTAAAAGTATTCATTTTTAATTTTACTAAAGTAAAGTAAAAATCCCCAAAAATAATACTTAAGTACAGTAATCAAATAAAATTACTCAAATACTTTACACCTCTGCATGTCAGAGGTACAGAGAGACAACTTTGTGGGGATAATGGTACCAATAATGTTCATAACTTTAGAACTGAAACTGTCAAAAGTTTTGACAAACACCAAACATCAGAGGCAACCTGGGAACAGAAGAGAAGGAAAGTGGCACAGGTACAGGCAAAACACACCACACCAAGACAGCACAGACAAGCAGAGAGGCCACAAAGATTGGAGTCAGAACAGAGGAGAGAGACATTGGATACATAAATCAGGAAACAAAGAGTGGACAGGGCATTGGGACTGTTTAATGTATATTAAAGCTGTTAAGGGATGTTAGGATGTTAACGTGTACTTGCATGCTGCTTATGAATGTTCTATGAATGCTTTATAATAAGGTGCACTGAATGTTCTATGAATGCATTTTGAAGGTGCAATTAATGTAAAGCGTTATTGTCAATTCTTCTTTCACTGTTTGCTTCTTTCTTAATTTGAGGGATAAAATCTTTAAACCAGAGCTACTAAAAAGACGATTCTTCTCAATTGAAGAATTGTCCTCATTAGTTTTTCTTTCTTAAAATGAGACAAAGAATTCACACTAAAAATTATATCACAGATAAATAGTATCAAGCAAAAATAAATACATACTTCATAATCTCAGTGCAAATCAGTTACATGTTTCGTAGTTTTGTCTTCATCCTGTAGCATGGAATAATACTCCAGTAGTCTCCTAGGCATTGCAGTGACTTCATGCTTGGAAGAGTAGCAGGCCTCCTCTCCTTGCTGACTTGCTCTCAAGATAGAAATCATGCTGGTGACAGTGTTCACCAGCCTGCATCTCAGGTCTTTGGACATGACATATCCCCCCTCTCTGCCAGTGTGCGCCAACTCAAAGTAGTGCTTATGAGCCTGCACCAACAGACTGTCTGTATAGACCATATATTCTGAAGGACCAGGAAGCTGAATGGTTGCTCTTTGGGTTTTTCTTCACCAAAGGAGTGGATGTCTGAGGACAGATTGGACGTGTTCCTCTAGATGAAGACAGTTTCTGCTTCTCTAGGGCCAGCCTTGTCTAGTAAGGTGGCATTCTCATCCTAAAAGAAAGCAGATTTAATAAATTATGTACAAAAGTGAAACAATAGACCCAGTTAGAGACAAAATGTGTTGTGCTAGATGTTTTCAGAACAAAGTAGGTAATCAGTTACCTCTGGGCTAATAAGAGCCCAAATTTGTTTCCTCCTTAGAAAGTGTTCCGGCCCAGGAAAAAGGTCTCTCTAATCATTACGACTGAGGGTGTAGGACAGAGCCTCATCAATGTTGGCAGCCATAAAGAGAGTCCAATCATAAACAAGCCTTTTACACTTTTAAACCTTTATACATTTTTTAACTAATTAATTTACCAGTAACTTGACAGGTCAAAATATTTCGACAGTTTTCTTACCTTGATGAAACGTAAATGTAAGGCACCAGATGTGTTATGCCTGGAGGTGGCCATGTTGCACCACGCTATGTCCCAGGTTTATGATTTTCTGGCGTTTTTTGGTCCTTCTGTGATTCCGTAGGGATTCCGTAGGGATTCCGTAAGTGCGACCTGTTTTTTTCTTAGTTGGTTATTCCAATCCTACAGGTAAGCCACGTATTTGTGCTGGGAGCTAAAACGTAAATTTCTTTAAAATGTTGGTACCTTTGGGTTGGCTTTCCTAAGCGATGTGTTTACTGATAGTACTAGAGAATTGGTAATGGACTATTTTTCTGTTTTTGTGTTTTATGTACCTATATTTTTGGTTAGAAAATAAGTTAGAAAACGCCTGTTAATGCGATGCTAGGACCTGTCGATGTTATATTGAGATGGGTTAACCAGTATTTTGTGGTGTTGCACTTTTATTTGTGTCTTTAAAACGTAAACTTAGTTAGTTATACCGATCCTACAGGTCTGAGTTGGATGTATACAGCCTTCAGTTGTGGAGTCAATAAACGGTCCTGCTGCCATCGTATCGAGTCCTCAAGTCTCTTCTCCTTTCCTCTTTCTGTGGCCGTCGCCTCCCGTCCTTCCGGCTGCACCCCTGCGAGTTTCCAGATAATCCTAACACAACGCAGAGTCCCCTAGCCGCAGCGGTGTAGGTTGAGGGAGAGTAAGGGTTACATAAATATAGTTTAGATGTAGAATTTAGATATTATAATATGGAAATTGTAAAATACTTTAATTCTGTTTTTGAGGTCAGTGTCAGCATGTACAGTTATTTAATTGCATAGCTGACAAATCACATCAACGTGGAGAGTTTTTCATACCTAAACATGACTTACCATTTAAAATTGTTACTGTGACATCATCCAGTTTATCCATGATTGCCCCCTTTCTTGCAGTCCCTTTAATTGCTCCTCAATCTGACAAGGAGAAAAATCATCACAATCAGGACAAGTTTGCCTTCTGATTCAGAATCAGATTTTGCAATGCTATTTGTAGCATCATCAGCTGAATGGTTTAACTCTCCAACTGATGGTTCACAAAAGCTTTTCTGATAATAGCTTCAAAACATGCTGTGTGTCACAGTAAACTGGAGAAGCAGGAGCAGGGAGACGAGGAAGCGGGGAACAAGGGATTTATTAGGAAAACACCAAGGATCATCACAAGACGGACGTTAGACGTCAATGACTGGACTGGGGAAAGCATACCTGACGCAGACTTAAATACATAGGAGTAATGACTATAACAGGAAACACAGTGGAATCCACACGGGGGAGATGAGGGGGTGTGGCTCATGGAAGGAGTGGACAAGCGGGGCTTGATAGACCCCCCCCCCCAAAGGTGTAAAGGGAGTGAAGCGACAGGAAGCAGGGATACACCTGGGGGAACAAAAGAAAAAACATCAACGTACCATAGGAAACAGCACAGACACATGGAGAACACTTTTTTTTTTTTTTTTGGAACTTTATTGATCCCTGTGGGGAAATTCTTTTTATGCGAAGGGCAGCCACCTGTTGGGGTACACAGGGAGCTGGGGGTTAAGGGCCTTGCTCAAGGACCCACAGACATGCTGAGGTTGGGTTTGAACCTGCAACCGTGTGAATTCAGGCACACAGGCTTAGCCCACTGAGCCACATGCTGCCCTCCAGACAACAGATTACAAACCACAGGGAACGGGGACTAACACAGGGGCACCAATGATGGAAACACAGGACCAGGGAACATGGGGGGACAAGGGGACAATGGAGGGACAACACAACACCAGGGGACAAGGCAACAAGAGTCACAAAGGGACCAGAAGAGAACAAAGGCACAGAAGGATGGGGAGCAAACACAGGTGGCAAAAAGGCAGGGGCAAGGAAGCAAAGGGCAGGGGGAAATGTGGATCCAGAGGGAACCCTGGCAGCAAGAGGCGGAAGCCACAGGGGCAGCAGGCGACTGTGAGGCCAGAGCAGGAGGGACCCTCGGTGAGAGCGAGGGGGGAGCCGGAGGAAATGCCAAAGGCGGCGAGGAGGTCCCACTCAAGCTCCTCCTACAACTCCACAATGGAGGGAGGAGCGGTGGTCTGGCAGTCAGGGATCTCCTCGGGGACTGGGTTTGGAGCCATGGGAGCTGGGGGCACAAGTGCAGGGTCCAGGGGATTGGGGACCGGAGCAAGGTCCTCCTCGGTGGTGGGATCCGGGGGCACGGGAACTGGAACCTCGGGAGCAGGATCCAGGGGCACAGGAACTGGAACCGGGGGGACTGGAGCTGGGGGCACGGGACGAGGAACCATAAGGGGTGCTACAGGAACTGGCGCCTTGGTAATGGGAGCTGTCCTTTTAAGGAGCTTGGGGACTCGCAGGATAGCATTCCCAACAGACCTGGCCCCTTTAATAGCCAGATGCATCTCGGAAAAGGGGCAAGCTGCTGATCCCGGCAGCAGAGCGATGGCAATGCAGCAGGGCAGTGTTGGAGTAGACCGTCTCCAATTGGGTCCGTTGATAAGAAGAGATTCACGAAGAGACGAGGAGTAGTTGCAAGTCAGCGCTTTAATCAATTGCAATTGGGAGCGACCACTGACATACATTCAGCATGTACAAGAAGAAGCTCAAATGGTAGAGTGGGGTGTCTGCTTTTATGGCCCACTTGGGCTTCATCCCCCTTCTTCTGGTATTTTTCCTATACGTGACTGCCTCTCTTTTAGACATATGCTCTAAAACGTGTGTTAGTACTCAACCTCTCCCCCAGAAA